>OX638105.1:0-17500 GCA_951804965.1 Horisme vitalbata | reverse complement strand
AAGACCGACACCTGAAGTAGAGGACAGCGGACTAGCCTCGGACCTGAACAAGCAGGTCCTTGATGCAACGGATGTGATCCTGACGGTTGCAACCAAGTCTAGCAACCTTAAAGGCACCTTTGTTGCTGCTCTTAAAGATGCAGTGGCATCCATAAAAGGTGCAACGGGAGCGCTGTATACGCGCTCAGTGACGGAGGAGACTGCGCAACTCCAAGCGGACAATGCTCGCCTACGTGCTGAAATGGCAGAGCTCCGCAAGGAGCTGGACGCTATAAAAATCAAAATGGCACAAACTCCAGCACGCAGTGAGGAACTGCCCCCTGTTTGCCTGGATAGGCCCGAAAAGACAGCAGCGATCAGTACGGTACCAACAACGCGCGGGGATGACGCTCAGCAGGAGTTGATTCGGACGGTCATGCTGCAGGTAGGCAACATGATCAATGCAAGACTAGAAGGCATGGAGGAGAGACTTCTCCCAGAAAAACGAATCCGTCCGCCACTGGCTGCGGATAAAAGGAAAGAAGTTCAGTCCGCACCAGTAGTTGAAGTCGAAGTGCACACAAAAAGCTCTGAAGTCGAGGTGTCCTGTGTACCTAAAAAGGGAAATGGAAAGAAAAACAAAGGAGACGCGGCTCACAATAACCCTGTGGTAATCCAAGGGTCTGGGAATCCACCACCAGCACCGGAAACAGAAGAGACTCAAGGCTGGACCACTGTGGGAAAGCGTTCTAAAAAGAAAAAGACGACGGCGCCGACGCCAGCAACAAGCGCTGGAAGTGCCAGACCAATGCAGGTGGCAAACGCGGGAAGTGCTAAAGAGAAGTCCAAACCCAAAGCCCGGACTGCCAAGGTGAAATTGCACCCTCCTCGCACTGCAGCGGTCGTTATAACTCTGCAGCCAGGAGCTGAAGAAAAGGGTGTAACGTATGCCAAAGTGATGGCAGAAGCTAAAGAGAAGGTGGCCCTAGCCAGCTGTGGCATTACCAGTCTGAGATTCCGTAGAGCTGCCACTGGTGCTCGCATTTTAGAGGTGGCTGCAGGGCAAGCGAGTGCTGAAAAGGCAGACTCCTTGGCCCAGAAATTAAAGGAAGTCCTCGGAGAAGAGATGGCTAGAGTGTCAAGGCCCACTAAATGCGCTGATTTCCGTTTGATAGGCCTGGACGACTCAGTGTCTAGGGATGACATTGCGGCCGTTGTTGCTAAGCAGGGATGCTGCTTAGAAGAGCAGATTAAGGTGGGAGAAATAAAAAATAACTACCAAGGCGCTGGTATTGTACTGGTGAGCTGCCCCATAGCAGCCGCCAAGAAAATCAATGAGAGTGGCCGCCTTTTAGTTGGCTGGGTTTCAGCAAGGGTTGAGATGTTACAGCCCAGAGCCCAGAGGTGCTACCGGTGCCTTCAAACCGGACACGTTCGTGCACAGTGCACTGAGAGCACAGACCGGAGCGATGAATGCTATCGATGTGGCCAGCCTGGTCATAAGTCAGCATCCTGCTCGGCTCAGGTTAAGTGCACCATCTGCTCTGCGGCTAACAAGCCGTCTGCGCATAAGCTGGGCAGTAAAGCATGTGCTCCTCCCAAATCAAAGAGGAGATGGGCCACCAAGGCTGTAAACGAAACAGCAACAACGTCGTCTGCGACTAGCAAACCCTCGTCTCAATCGGGGGAAGTGGAGGTTCGAATGGACACAACATAAGATGGCCTTAAAATTCTTACAGGTGAATCTCAACCACTCCGCTAGGGCTCAGGATCTCATGATCCAGAGCATGGCGGAGTGGTTGATTGACATAGCAGCTGTGTCGGAACCCTACTTCATTCCAACCAGAGACAACTGGGCTGGAGATGCAGAGGGGCTCGTGACAATCGTTACTCGTGGTGCTGTCTTTGAAAAAGTTATAAAAGGTAGGGGTTATGTGGCAGCTGTAGTACAGGGTGTCATGGTGATGGCGGCTTATTTCTCGCCCAACAGAGTCCTTGCCGACTTTGAGAACTTTCTTGTCGAGGTTGGGGCTCTTATAGGTCAGAGCCACCCGTATCCCGTTCTCCTTCTCGGAGATTTAAATGCAAAATCGTCAGCTTGGGGATCATCTGTAACTGATGCACGAGGAGAAACCCTGGAGGAATGGGCCATTTCCACTGGTCTGTTAATACTCAACCGGGGATCGGTGCCCACATGTGTGAGACAGCAGGGCACCTCGACCGTGGACGTATCTTTTGCAAGTCCGAGCTTGGTGAGTCGGACTCGGGAATGGAAGGTAATGGCTGAAGTAGAAACGCTGTCGGACCATCGATATATTCGGTTTGAGGTCGTCCCACGGACATCCACCATTCCACAAACCAGAGCCAATACACAATGTGGTCCGCGCTGGGCGCTTAAGCGTATGAACCGTGAAGCACTGGATGAAGCGTCTCTGGTTCAGGCTTGGGTTTCCGGACATGTGGTATCCTCAGTAGAAGAAGAGGCTAAATGGTTCTGCGAAGCTATGACTCAGATCTGTGATGCGGCCATGCCTCGAGTCCGGCGTCTCCCTGATAAACGGCAAGTCTATTGGTGGTCAGCGGAGCTCACGGACCTACGCGTAGCGTGCGTGGCAGCAAGGCGCCAATACACGCGACACCGTCGGAGACGGCACCGCAACGAGGAACTAGAAGCGGAGCTATATGGGGCGTATAGGGAGGCCAAAACTGTTCTTCAACTTGCAATAATTCAGGCAAAAACACAGGCAAGAGAGGAATTGCTTGAGACCCTAAACCAAGACCCTTGGGGGCGACCCTACAGAATGGTTCGGGGTAAGCTTCGACCATGGGCCCCACCGCTGACGCAAAGCCTAGAACCGCAGCTTCTGGAAAGAGTGGTGTCTGCTCTTTTCCCAACAAGAGAAGAACATACACCACCGACTATGGCTCCACCTGATGAGGACGAGGACGAAACCAACGGTGAAGTGCCGGAGGTAGATGAGGGTGAATTAAGGATGGCTGTGTTACGACTCAAGGCCAAAAACACGGCACCAGGCCCCGACGGTATCCCGGGACGAGCTTTGGCACCGGCACTTAAGGCTCTAGGACCACGTCTTCGAGCACTTTTTCACGGCTGTCTGGAGCAAGGACGGTTCCCGGCGCAATGGAAAACCGGGCGACTAGTGTTGCTGAAGAAAGAGGGTCGTCCATCGGACTCTCCGTCTGCTTACCGACCGATCGTGCTTCTCGATGAGGTTGGCAAGCTGCTGGAGCGCGTAATTGCCGGTCGTCTCAATAGACACCTTAACTGTGTGGGTCCAGACTTGGACAACAACCAGTTTGGTTTCCGACGAGGGCGATCGACAATTGATGCCATCTTGCGAGTAAAGGCGACTGCGGAAGAGGCAGTGTCAAGGGGTGAAGTTGTCTTGGCGGTGTCCTTAGATATAGCCAACGCTTTTAACACGATACCTTGGAGCTGTATAACTGAAGCCCTGCGTTACCATCAGGTGCCTCGCTATCTTCGCAGCCTAATTGAGGATTATTTGAGTAACCGATTTGTGACATACCAAGGACGAGATGGAATAACCTATCGGCACGCAATGTCATGCGGTGTCCCACAGGGCTCGGTCCTGGGACCGCTCCTGTGGAATATCGGATATGACTGGGTCCTGCGTGGCGCAACTCTGTGGGGAATTAGTGTGACCTGCTACGCAGATGACACCCTTGT
Organism: Horisme vitalbata; assembly: GCA_951804965.1. NCBI lineage: Eukaryota > Metazoa > Arthropoda > Insecta > Lepidoptera > Geometridae > Horisme > Horisme vitalbata. The sequence goes on along the minus strand of OX638105.1, from coordinate 13,812 downwards.
CGTAGCTAGGGCCAAATCACACAGAGAGGTCAATCTCCTAGCAACCGCAGGTGTAGCTCAGACCGTTCAACGGATAAGACGTATGGGGCTTGAGGTTGCATTGAACAAATCAGAGGCCTTATGCTTCCATGGTCCTCGTAATGCTCCCCCTTCAGGATCCCACATTGTGGTGGGTGGCGTACACATCGGCATCGGGTCGACGATGAAGTACCTAGGACTTGTCCTCGATAGCCGGTGGGACTTCAACGCCCACTTCTTGAGATTAACACCAAAACTAATGGGAACAGCAGCTGCTTTGGGAGGGTTACTCCCAAATATAAACGGTGCAACTGCTAGTTGTCGGCGGTTATACATGGGTGTAGTGCGCTCTATGGCCATGTACGGAGCCCCGGTCTGGGCCCCAACTCTTAATCGCCACAATATCGGTCTGTTACGCAGACCGCAGAGGGTTATGGCGATAAGGGTTATAAGAGGTTACCGCACTATCTCATACGAGGCGGCTTGCGTTCTGGCTAGTTCCCTCCCATGGGACCTGGATGCGAGAGGGCTTGCTTCCGTGTACTCTTGGCGAGTTCAAAAAATTGCTGAGGGCCAGCGACCGGCACTGCGAGAGGTTCAAGGTCGAAGACAGCAACTTAATGAAATACTCGTGGAGGAGTGGCTAGAAAGGCTGGCGCAACCAAGTGCTGGTCTGAAGACAATTCAGGCGGTGCGCCCAGTATTAAAGGAGTGGCTTAGAAGAGAGCACGGTTATCTGTCTTTTCATCTGACACAGGTACTCTCGGGACACGGCTGCTTCTCGAAGTACCTGTGCCAGATTAAGAGAGAGGAATCCGCAGCCTGTCATCATTGTGACAGTGCAGTTGACACCTCCCAACATACGCTGGAGGAATGCCCTGCCTGGGTATCACCTCGTCAGGAACTAACTGACGTTGCCGGGCCCAATCTCTCACTTCCAGCCTTGGTTGAGGCCATGGTGGGAAAAGAAGAGGTTTGGGAAGCTATGAATACCTTCTGCAAAGAAGTTCTGACGCAGAAGGAAACTGCAGAAAGAGATAGGGAGATCACCACCCAAAACCCTATACGCAGTAGGAGAGTTGGGCGAAGGAGGAGAGGCCTCCATTCCCTTCAACCCCCATAAGGCTATGGCGGCGGCACCGGGGGGGTGTCCGTCGCCAATACTAAGCCTCGAGACGGTGCGCGTGGAGGTTCCGCGCGCCTCTCAAATTCGAGTAAAGACGGGGCTCGAATAGAGCCAACGCTGTCGAGGCATTGGAAGTCTCTTTGTACCCAAGGCCTAGACGCTCAAGCGTTAAGTTGGAACCCCGCGGAGTTTTAGTGAGTAAGAGTCTCACATAACCTCCTGCCTCCCCCCGAGGTGGGAGGTATCCATGATGGATTTCTCCGCGCAAAAAAAAAAAAAAAAAAAAAAAAAGGTTAGGTTAGGTTAGGTTAGGTTAGGTTAGGTTAGGTTAGGTTAGGTTAGGTTAGGTTAGGTTAGGTTAGGTTAGGTTAGGTTAGGTTAGGTTAGGTTAGGTTAGGTTAGGTTAGGTTAGGTTAGGTTAGGTTAGGTTAGGTTAGGTTAGGTTAGGTTAGGTTAGGTTAGGTTAGGTTAGGTTAGGTTAGGTTAGGTTAGGTTAGGTTAGGTTAGGTTAGGTTAGGTTAGGTTAGGTTAGGTTAGGTTAGGTTAGGTTAGGTTAGGTTAGGTTAGGTTAGGTTAGGTTAGGTTAGGTTAGGTTAGGTTAGGTTAGGTTAGGTTAGGTTAGGTTAGGTTAGGTTAGGTTAGGTTAGGTTAGGTTAGGTTAGGTTAGGTTAGGTTAGGTTAGGTTAGGTTAGGTTAGGTTAGGTTAGGTTAGGTTAGGTTAGGTTAGGTTAGGTTAGGTTAGGTTAGGTTAGGTTAGGTTAGGTTAGGTTAGGTTAGGTTAGGTTAGGTTAGGTTAGGTTAGGTTAGGTTAGGTTAGGTTAGGTTAGGTTAGGTTAGGTTAGGTTAGGTTAGGTTAGGTTAGGTTAGGTTAGGTTAGGTTAGGTTAGGTTAGGTTAGGTTAGGTTAGGTTAGGTTAGGTTAGGTTAGGTTAGGTTAGGTTTTTTTTTTTTTTTTTTTTTTTTTTTTTTTTTTTTTTTTTTTTTATCGCCAGGCACACCCCTAACTTAATCAGGGTCTTTTTTATTCATACACACACTTATAGGTATTTTGGGTTAATTTTAAAAGTGTTACCCAACACTTAGGGGTAGGATCTGGAACTCATTGCATCTCATTTGCGAAGTGCGATGAGTTTCAGTCCCCATGTTGTTTGTTTATTTCAAGTTTCTAATTTTATTACTTTTTGTACAGTTGGTATTTTCATTACTCTAGTGCTTTGTTCATAAACTATTTCTTCCTAACTTATACGTGTACAATTTTACTCTACATGTGTTTACAATTATAAGTTACCAAGCTTAATTGGGACTACTCTATTATACGTCACAAATTACTAACGGGTTACCAATTCCGTAACAAGTTACCGAGTTGGTAACACGTTACCGACTAAATTTAATTTATAAGCTAGTGATCTATAAACTAGTACAAACTAAAATTATAAACTACACATTTCCCTTAAGACTTAACCACCGGTAACCGAGTCGGTAACACATCACCAACCCCGCAGCCGGCCACCTTTTCGGCAGCCGGTTACCGAGTCGGTAACAGGCCACCCACTCAGCAACACGTCACCAAACCAGCAGCCGGCCACCGAGTCAGCAACCGGCTACCAATTCGGCAACAGATTACCCACTCGGCAACTCATCACCAACCCCGCAACCGACTACCGAATCGGCACCCGGTTACCGAGTTGGTAACCTTTTTGCCTATCTGGCAACACACTACCCACTCGGCCACCGGCTACCAACAACGGGCTACCGGGTTGGCAACCGGTCACCGTGCAGGCAATGCGTCACCAGCCCAGCACTGGCACATTTATTTAATTGTAGCAAAGACGACTTAAATTTAAAGCTAGGACAATTTCTTATTTCTAAAGGGCTTAAACTATATGTTTACCAGCAACGAGTATATTTAGCGATGTAGTAGACTAAGACAAGGACAACAAATAGCGCAATCAACTAAAGCAATTTCTTATTCTTAGGAGGCATGAACTAAAAAGAGATAACATTATTTCAAATTTAGAGGATCTTATGAATATGAACAATATAACAGGAGGTCGAGCCGGTGAAACGTTACCATCCCGGCATCAGGTTACCGAGTTGGTAACGCTCCACCAGGTCGGCAACACATCTTAGTAATATATCGGCAACCGGTCACCGGGTTACCAGTCTCCGGCTGCCGATCACCACCATGTTTCTATTTACAGGAGACTGGAACAAAATTAACAGTTATTGGTTTTTTTTGTGTTTTTAATATTTTAGGCATTCAATTATTGAGCTATTTATGCTAATTTATTATTATTTATATAAATGAGTTTTTACTTAAACTACAGTTACATGTTTTGATGAACCTCCTATATCTCACTATAGCGGTCATCTTAACATTTTATCAATTATGTACATGGGATTTTGATGTACATGTTCAACATGTATATCTAGTAAATCTATCTATTTTATATTATCTACATTATTCTATACTTAACATTATTATACATCCTATATACACATTATTAAGACTTCCAGCTGTGAGTTTTGATATATTAGACAATATATTCTGCTCACAGCTCTTTGTGATTTCCGTGATGTTCAGCTTCTTAAATTACCTAATTAACACAAACTTTATACACTGATTAAGCCTATTACTTATTTACTATCACTTATTTTACACTAACAATACGCCACGCTGGACCTTGCAATGGAGTCCCAGCGCTGGCGTATGGGGCACTCAGTGTTGAAGGCACTATGGTCGTGCCTCTCGGCCTTTGCAGTCTTGCAGTTTACGCACGACGGTGGGACACCAGCTGTCCAGCCGGGGCAGTCCTTGCGGAGATGTACGTCACCACAATGGCTGCACCGGTCCGCCGATTCCTTACACAGTTTTCTGCCGTGGCCAAAGCCTAGGCATCTTGTGCACTGAATCAGCGGGCTCTGGTCAAAGACTGGACGCCGTTGCAGGTCTATGTGGACCTCGCCCGCCGCCGTGAGCCGCTGCCAAAGCCGAGGAGAAACTTGCAAGACCACATGGGACTCCATCGAGTTCCGGGCCCTCCTCCGGTACTTCACCGTTGCCCTATACTCGGCATCCGGGATATCCTGCGTAATTTGAGAGTTTTGACTCTTCAAAGAACGCAAGATATCCACGTCGGTGTTGTACTGGAGGACGTCCCGGATAACCACGAGGGGGTCCTTGGCCTGTGCTTCCACCACTGAGAGCCCCTTTGCCTGCGATGTGATTCGGGACTTTATCTTATTCGTCTCCGCTGGGTCGCGACAGGAGATGACGACCTTTTGGTCTCGAGCCTTTCTCACGCTGTCGACACGGATGCCGGTGGCTCTGGCGTCTACCGCTCCTCTGACCTTGTCTAGGACCGTGGTGCTAGTGTCGGCCTGGTCAGTTGATGATACAATGAGCGTGTGCCGCGGCGACTGAGGCACCGGTTTCCGTGCCATATCAGCGTAGGAAACGCTCGGAACCGTACCCCGGTTCTCTATGAGCTGCGCCAGCTGAGACTGCGTCGTGTTGATGGCCGCCTTCACTTGCTTGAAGTCCTCCTTGATGTCCTGGAGTTGATGGTCTGGTTGGGCTTCCTTGCGGCTCTCAACCACTACTAGCTGCCGCAGGGCTTTTATCTCGCCCATGAGCTCCGTAGGGCTGGGGCCGGTTGTGTCGAAGGTATTTTTCTGGCCTTCCAGAGTCTTCAGCACGTCCTCTCTCAGCTTGCGCAGTTCGTTGATGATTTCACTTGCTTCCTGGCTTACTGTTCCCTGAGATGGCGAGTAGCTTCTTGTCTCCTTTATTTGCTTTTCGTACTTCAGACTTATTTCAAAGTGCTGGCTCCGCATCCGCTCCATTTGGGCCTGCATACTGCGCCTGGATTCGATGAGCTTGTACACCACATTGTGCATACCTTGTAGGTCTCGCAGCACCTGCTCCTTGATCGTCGATTTGATGTTGCCCGACTGGTCCATTTGTCCCTTCGCGCTCCGAAGGTGTTCGTCGGCTTGCATCCTTAGTTTTTTCCCGTTGAACTCTGGGCTGGACTCCCAAGACTTGTATGATGTGTCCGAAGTTCCCGGTGAGTGGTCTCGGGAAGAGTGCTCTGACGAGGGGACTGAAGAAAGTGGTGACTGTTCTAGGCTTTCACGCTCGGGTCGTGCTGGTCGGGTGGTTTGGCCTTTTGAGGTTTCCTCTGCGCTTGCGCTGCGCATGAGTGCCTCCCTTCGCAGGGGTTCAGCCTTGGAGGTGGTTGGTTTTGACTTCACTGGCTTAGACATGATGATGATGATGGAACACTGTTACCGTTTTGTTACCGACCGTTACCAGTAACTCGTCACTACGTCACCGATTTCGTCACCCGTTACTAGTAACCGACCCGGTAACTCGTCACTCGTAATTGGTTACCAACTGTACCGCTCGTTACCGAGGTTGGAGAGAGACTGGTTAGGTTAGGTTAGGTTAGGTTAGGTTAGGTTAGGTTAGGTTAGGTTAGGTTAGGTTAGGTTAGGTTAGGTTAGGTTAGGTTAGGTTAGGTTAGGTTAGGTTAGGTTAGGTTAGGTTAGGTTAGGTTAGGTTAGGTTAGGTTAGGTTAGGTTAGGTTAGGTTAGGTTAGGTTAGGTTAGGTTAGGTTAGGTTAGGTTAGGTTAGGTTAGGTTAGGTTAGGTTAGGTTAGGTTAGGTTAGGTTAGGTTAGGTTAGGTTAGGTTAGGTTAGGTTAGGTTAGGTTAGGTTAGGTTAGGTTAGGTTAGGTTAGGTTAGGTTAGGTTAGGTTAGGTTAGGTTAGGTTAGGTTAGGTTAGGTTAGGTTAGGTTAGGTTAGGTTAGGTTAGGTTAGGTTAGGTTAGGTTAGGTTAGGTTAGGTTAGGTTAGGTTAGGTTAGGTTAGGTTAGGTTAGGTTAGGTTAGGTTAGGTTAGGTTAGGTTAGGTTAGGTTAGGTTAGGTTAGGTTAGGTTAGGTTAGGTTAGGTTAGGTTAGGTTAGGTTAGGTTAGGTTAGGTTAGGTTAGGTTAGGTTAGGTTAGGTTAGGTTAGGTTAGGTTAGGTTAGGTTAGGTTAGGTTAGGTTAGGTTAGGTTAGGTTAGGTTAGGTTAGGTTAGGTTAGGTTAGGTTAGGTTAGGTTAGGTTAGGTTAGGTTAGGTTAGGTTAGGTTAGGTTAGGTTAGGTTAGGTTAGGTTAGGTTAGGTTAGGTTAGGTTAGGTTAGGTTAGGTTAGGTTAGGTTAGGTTAGGTTAGGTTAGGTTAGGTTAGGTTAGGTTAGGTTAGGTTAGGTTAGGTTAGGTTAGGTTAGGTTAGGTTAGGTTAGGTTAGGTTAGGTTAGGTTAGGTTAGGTTAGGTTAGGTTAGGTTAGGTTAGGTTAGGTTAGGTTAGGTTAGGTTAGGTTAGGTTAGGTTAGGTTAGGTTAGGTTAGGTTAGGTTAGGTTAGGTTAGGTTAGGTTAGGTTAGGTTAGGTTAGGTTAGGTTAGGTTAGGTTAGGTTAGGTTAGGTTAGGTTAGGTTAGGTTAGGTTAGGTTAGGTTAGGTTAGGTTAGGTTAGGTTAGGTTAGGTTAGGTTAGGTTAGGTTAGGTTAGGTTAGGTTAGGTTAGGTTAGGTTAGGTTAGGTTAGGTTAGGTTAGGTTAGGTTAGGTTAGGTTAGGTTAGGTTAGGTTAGGTTAGGTTAGGTTAGGTTAGGTTAGGTTAGGTTAGGTTAGGTTAGGTTAGGTTAGGTTAGGTTAGGTTAGGTTAGGTTAGGTTAGGTTAGGTTAGGTTAGGTTAGGTTAGGTTAGGTTAGGTTAGGTTAGGTTAGGTTAGGTTAGGTTAGGTTAGGTTAGGTTAGGTTAGGTTAGGTTAGGTTAGGTTAGGTTAGGTTAGGTTAGGTTAGGTTAGGTTAGGTTAGGTTAGGTTAGGTTAGGTTAGGTTAGGTTAGGTTAGGTTAGGTTAGGTTAGGTTAGGTTAGGTTAGGTTAGGTTAGGTTAGGTTAGGTTAGGTTAGGTTAGGTTAGGTTAGGTTAGGTTAGGTTAGGTTAGGTTAGGTTAGGTTAGGTTAGGTTAGGTTAGGTTAGGTTAGGTTAGGTTAGGTTAGGTTAGGTTAGGTTAGGTTAGGTTAGGTTAGGTTAGGTTAGGTTAGGTTAGGTTAGGTTAGGTTAGGTTAGGTTAGGTTAGGTTAGGTTAGGTTAGGTTAGGTTAGGTTAGGTTAGGTTAGGTTAGGTTAGGTTAGGTTAGGTTAGGTTAGGTTAGGTTAGGTTAGGTTAGGTTAGGTTAGGTTAGGTTAGGTTAGGTTAGGTTAGGTTAGGTTAGGTTAGGTTAGGTTAGGTTAGGTTAGGTTAGGTTAGGTTAGGTTAGGTTAGGTTAGGTTAGGTTAGGTTAGGTTAGGTTAGGTTAGGTTAGGTTAGGTTAGGTTAGGTTAGGTTAGGTTAGGTTAGGTTAGGTTAGGTTAGGTTAGGTTAGGTTAGGTTAGGTTAGGTTAGGTTAGGTTAGGTTAGGTTAGGTTAGGTTAGGTTAGGTTAGGTTAGGTTAGGTTAGGTTAGGTTAGGTTAGGTTAGGTTAGGTTAGGTTAGGTTAGGTTAGGTTAGGTTAGGTTAGGTTAGGTTAGGTTAGGTTAGGTTAGGTTAGGTTAGGTTAGGTTAGGTTAGGTTAGGTTAGGTTAGGTTAGGTTAGGTTAGGTTAGGTTAGGTTAGGTTAGGTTAGGTTAGGTTAGGTTAGGTTAGGTTAGGTTAGGTTAGGTTAGGTTAGGTTAGGTTAGGTTAGGTTAGGTTAGGTTAGGTTAGGTTAGGTTAGGTTAGGTTAGGTTAGGTTAGGTTAGGTTAGGTTAGGTTAGGTTAGGTTAGGTTAGGTTAGGTTAGGTTAGGTTAGGTTAGGTTAGGTTAGGTTAGGTTAGGTTAGGTTAGGTTAGGTTAGGTTAGGTTAGGTTAGGTTAGGTTAGGTTAGGTTAGGTTAGGTTAGGTTAGGTTAGGTTAGGTTAGGTTAGGTTAGGTTAGGTTAGGTTAGGTTAGGTTAGGTTAGGTTAGGTTAGGTTAGGTTAGGTTAGGTTAGGTTAGGTTAGGTTAGGTTAGGTTAGGTTAGGTTAGGTTAGGTTAGGTTAGGTTAGGTTAGGTTAGGTTAGGTTAGGTTAGGTTAGGTTAGGTTAGGTTAGGTTAGGTTAGGTTAGGTTAGGTTAGGTTAGGTTAGGTTAGGTTAGGTTAGGTTAGGTTAGGTTAGGTTAGGTTAGGTTAGGTTAGGTTAGGTTAGGTTAGGTTAGGTTAGGTTAGGTTAGGTTAGGTTAGGTTAGGTTAGGTTAGGTTAGGTTAGGTTAGGTTAGGTTAGGTTAGGTTAGGTTAGGTTAGGTTAGGTTAGGTTAGGTTAGGTTAGGTTAGGTTAGGTTAGGTTAGGTTAGGTTAGGTTAGGTTAGGTTAGGTTAGGTTAGGTTAGGTTAGGTTAGGTTAGGTTAGGTTAGGTTAGGTTAGGTTAGGTTAGGTTAGGTTAGGTTAGGTTAGGTTAGGTTAGGTTAGGTTAGGTTAGGTTAGGTTAGGTTAGGTTAGGTTAGGTTAGGTTAGGTTAGGTTAGGTTAGGTTAGGTTAGGTTAGGTTAGGTTAGGTTAGGTTAGGTTAGGTTAGGTTAGGTTAGGTTAGGTTAGGTTAGGTTAGGTTAGGTTAGGTTAGGTTAGGTTAGGTTAGGTTAGGTTAGGTTAGGTTAGGTTAGGTTAGGTTAGGTTAGGTTAGGTTAGGTTAGGTTAGGTTAGGTTAGGTTAGGTTAGGTTAGGTTAGGTTAGGTTAGGTTAGGTTAGGTTAGGTTAGGTTAGGTTAGGTTAGGTTAGGTTAGGTTAGGTTAGGTTAGGTTAGGTTAGGTTAGGTTAGGTTAGGTTAGGTTAGGTTAGGTTAGGTTAGGTTAGGTTAGGTTAGGTTAGGTTAGGTTAGGTTAGGTTAGGTTAGGTTAGGTTAGGTTAGGTTAGGTTAGGTTAGGTTAGGTTAGGTTAGGTTAGGTTAGGTTAGGTTAGGTTAGGTTAGGTTAGGTTAGGTTAGGTTAGGTTAGGTTAGGTTAGGTTAGGTTAGGTTAGGTTAGGTTAGGTTAGGTTAGGTTAGGTTAGGTTAGGTTAGGTTAGGTTAGGTTAGGTTAGGTTAGGTTAGGTTAGGTTAGGTTAGGTTAGGTTAGGTTAGGTTAGGTTAGGTTAGGTTAGGTTAGGTTAGGTTAGGTTAGGTTAGGTTAGGTTAGGTTAGGTTAGGTTAGGTTAGGTTAGGTTAGGTTAGGTTAGGTTAGGTTAGGTTAGGTTAGGTTAGGTTAGGTTAGGTTAGGTTAGGTTAGGTTAGGTTAGGTTAGGTTAGGTTAGGTTAGGTTAGGTTAGGTTAGGTTAGGTTAGGTTAGGTTAGGTTAGGTTAGGTTAGGTTAGGTTAGGTTAGGTTAGGTTAGGTTAGGTTAGGTTAGGTTAGGTTAGGTTAGGTTAGGTTAGGTTAGGTTAGGTTAGGTTAGGTTAGGTTAGGTTAGGTTAGGTTAGGTTAGGTTAGGTTAGGTTAGGTTAGGTTAGGTTAGGTTAGGTTAGGTTAGGTTAGGTTAGGTTAGGTTAGGTTAGGTTAGGTTAGGTTAGGTTAGGTTAGGTTAGGTTAGGTTAGGTTAGGTTAGGTTAGGTTAGGTTAGGTTAGGTTAGGTTAGGTTAGGTTAGGTTAGGTTAGGTTAGGTTAGGTTAGGTTAGGTTAGGTTAGGTTAGGTTAGGTTAGGTTAGGTTAGGTTAGGTTAGGTTAGGTTAGGTTAGGTTAGGTTAGGTTAGGTTAGGTTAGGTTAGGTTAGGTTAGGTTAGGTTAGGTTAGGTTAGGTTAGGTTAGGTTAGGTTAGGTTAGGTTAGGTTAGGTTAGGTTAGGTTAGGTTAGGTTAGGTTAGGTTAGGTTAGGTTAGGTTAGGTTAGGTTAGGTTAGGTTAGGTTAGGTTAGGTTAGGTTAGGTTAGGTTAGGTTAGGTTAGGTTAGGTTAGGTTAGGTTAGGTTAGGTTAGGTTAGGTTAGGTTAGGTTAGGTTAGGTTAGGTTAGGTTAGGTTAGGTTAGGTTAGGTTAGGTTAGGTTAGGTTAGGTTAGGTTAGGTTAGGTTAGGTTAGGTTAGGTTAGGTTAGGTTAGGTTAGGTTAGGTTAGGTTAGGTTAGGTTAGGTTAGGTTAGGTTAGGTTAGGTTAGGTTAGGTTAGGTTAGGTTAGGTTAGGTTAGGTTAGGTTAGGTTAGGTTAGGTTAGGTTAGGTTAGGTTAGGTTAGGTTAGGTTAGGTTAGGTTAGGTTAGGTTAGGTTAGGTTAGGTTAGGTTAGGTTAGGTTAGGTTAGGTTAGGTTAGGTTAGGTTAGGTTAGGTTAGGTTAGGTTAGGTTAGGTTAGGTTAGGTTAGGTTAGGTTAGGTTAGGTTAGGTTAGGTTAGGTTAGGTTAGGTTAGGTTAGGTTAGGTTAGGTTAGGTTAGGTTAGGTTAGGTTAGGTTAGGTTAGGTTAGGTTAGGTTAGGTTAGGTTAGGTTAGGTTAGGTTAGGTTAGGTTAGGTTAGGTTAGGTTAGGTTAGGTTAGGTTAGGTTAGGTTAGGTTAGGTTAGGTTAGGTTAGGTTAGGTTAGGTTAGGTTAGGTTAGGTTAGGTTAGGTTAGGTTAGGTTAGGTTAGGTTAGGTTAGGTTAGGTTAGGTTAGGTTAGGTTAGGTTAGGTTAGGTTAGGTTAGGTTAGGTTAGGTTAGGTTAGGTTAGGTTAGGTTAGGTTAGGTTAGGTTAGGTTAGGTTAGGTTAGGTTAGGTTAGGTTAGGTTAGGTTAGGTTAGGTTAGGTTAGGTTAGGTTAGGTTAGGTTAGGTTAGGTTAGGTTAGGTTAGGTTAGGTTAGGTTAGGTTAGGTTAGGTTAGGTTAGGTTAGGTTAGGTTAGGTTAGGTTAGGTTAGGTTAGGTTAGGTTAGGTTAGGTTAGGTTAGGTTAGGTTAGGTTAGGTTAGGTTAGGTTAGGTTAGGTTAGGTTAGGTTAGGTTAGGTTAGGTTAGGTTAGGTTAGGTTAGGTTAGGTTAGGTTAGGTTAGGTTAGGTTAGGTTAGGTTAGGTTAGGTTAGGTTAGGTTAGGTTAGGTTAGGTTAGGTTAGGTTAGGTTAGGTTAGGTTAGGTTAGGTTAGGTTAGGTTAGGTTAGGTTAGGTTAGGTTAGGTTAGGTTAGGTTAGGTTAGGTTAGGTTAGGTTAGGTTAGGTTAGGTTAGGTTAGGTTAGGTTAGGTTAGGTTAGGTTAGGTTAGGTTAGGTTAGGTTAGGTTAGGTTAGGTTAGGTTAGGTTAGGTTAGGTTAGGTTAGGTTAGGTTAGGTTAGGTTAGGTTAGGTTAGGTTAGGTTAGGTTAGGTTAGGTTAGGTTAGGTTAGGTTAGGTTAGGTTAGGTTAGGTTAGGTTAGGTTAGGTTAGGTTAGGTTAGGTTAGGTTAGGTTAGGTTAGGTTAGGTTAGGTTAGGTTAGGTTAGGTTAGGTTAGGTTAGGTTAGGTTAGGTTAGGTTAGGTTAGGTTAGGTTAGGTTAGGTTAGGTTAGGTTAGGTTAGGTTAGGTTAGGTTAGGTTAGGTTAGGTTAGGTTAGGTTAGGTTAGGTTAGGTTAGGTTAGGTTAGGTTAGGTTAGGTTAGGTTAGGTTAGGTTAGGTTAGGTTAGGTTAGGTTAGGTTAGGTTAGGTTAGGTTAGGTTAGGTTAGGTTAGGTTAGGTTAGGTTAGGTTAGGTTAGGTTAGGTTAGGTTAGGTTAGGTTAGGTTAGGTTAGGTTAGGTTAGGTTAGGTTAGGTTAGGTTAGGTTAGGTTAGGTTAGGTTAGGTTAGGTTAGGTTAGGTTAGGTTAGGTTAGGTTAGGTTAGGTTAGGTTAGGTTAGGTTAGGTTAGGTTAGGTTAGGTTAGGTTAGGTTAGGTTAGGTTAGGTTAGGTTAGGTTAGGTTAGGTTAGGTTAGGTTAGGTTAGGTTAGGTTAGGTTAGGTTAGGTTAGGTTAGGTTAGGTTAGGTTAGGTTAGGTTAGGTTAGGTTAGGTTAGGTTAGGTTAGGTTAGGTTAGGTTAGGTTAGGTTAGGTTAGGTTAGGTTAGGTTAGGTTAGGTTAGGTTAGGTTAGGTTAGGTTAGGTTAGGTTAGGTTAGGTTAGGTTAGGTTAGGTTAGGTTAGGTTAGGTTAGGTTAGGTTAGGTTAGGTTAGGTTAGGTTAGGTTAGGTTAGGTTAGGTTAGGTTAGGTTAGGTTAGGTTAGGTTAGGTTAGGTTAGGTTAGGTTAGGTTAGGTTAGGTTAGGTTAGGTTAGGTTAGGTTAGGTTAGGTTAGGTTAGGTTAGGTTAGGTTAGGTTAGGTTAGGTTAGGTTAGGTTAGGTTAGGTTAGGTTAGGTTAGGTTAGGTTAGGTTAGGTTAGGTTAGGTTAGGTTAGGTTAGGTTAGGTTAGGTTAGGTTAGGTTAGGTTAGGTTAGGTTAGGTTAGGTTAGGTTAGGTTAGGTTAGGTTAGGTTAGGTTAGGTTAGGTTAGGTTAGGTTAGGTTAGGTTAGGTTAGGTTAGGTTAGGTTAGGTTAGGTTAGGTTAGGTTAGGTTAGGTTAGGTTAGGTTAGGTTAGGTTAGGTTAGGTTAGGTTAGGTTAGGTTAGGTTAGGTTAGGTTAGGTTAGGTTAGGTTAGGTTAGGTTAGGTTAGGTTAGGTTAGGTTAGGTTAGGTTAGGTTAGGTTAGGTTAGGTTAGGTTAGGTTAGGTTAGGTTAGGTTAGGTTAGGTTAGGTTAGGTTAGGTTAGGTTAGGTTAGGTTAGGTTAGGTTAGGTTAGGTTAGGTTAGGTTAGGTTAGGTTAGGTTAGGTTAGGTTAGGTTAGGTTAGGTTAGGTTAGGTTAGGTTAGGTTAGGTTAGGTTAGGTTAGGTTAGGTTAGGTTAGGTTAGGTTAGGTTAGGTTAGGTTAGGTTAGGTTAGGTTAGGTTAGGTTAGGTTAGGTTAGGTTAGGTTAGGTTAGGTTAGGTTAGGTTAGGTTAGGTTAGGTTAGGTTAGGTTAGGTTAGGTTAGGTTAGGTTAGGTTAGGTTAGGTTAGGTTAGGTTAGGTTAGGTTAGGTTAGGTTAGGTTAGGTTAGGTTAGGTTAGGTTAGGTTAGGTTAGGTTAGGTTAGGTTAGGTTAGGTTAGGTTAGGTTAGGTTAGGTTAGGTTAGGTTAGGTTAGGTTAGGTTAGGTTAGGTTAGGTTAGGTTAGGTTAGGTTAGGTTAGGTTAGGTTAGGTTAGGTTAGGTTAGGTTAGGTTAGGTTAGGTTAGGTTAGGTTAGGTTAGGTTAGGTTAGGTTAGGTTAGGTTAGGTTAGGTTAGGTTAGGTTAGGTTAGGTTAGGTTAGGTTAGGTTAGGTTAGGTTAGGTTAGGTTAGGTTAGGTTAGGTTAGGTTAGGTTAGGTTAGGTTAGGTTAGGTTAGGTTAGGTTAGGTTAGGTTAGGTTAGGTTAGGTTAGGTTAGGTTAGGTTAGGTTAGGTTAGGTTAGGTTAGGTTAGGTTAGGTTAGGTTAGGTTAGGTTAGGTTAGGTTAGGTTAGGTTAGGTTAGGTTAGGTTAGGTTAGGTTAGGTTAGGTTAGGTTAGGTTAGGTTAGGTTAGGTTAGGTTAGGTTAGGTTAGGTTAGGTTAGGTTAGGTTAGGTTAGGTTAGGTTAGGTTAGGTTAGGTTAGGTTAGGTTAGGTTAGGTTAGGTTAGGTTAGGTTAGGTTAGGTTAGGTTAGGTTAGGTTAGGTTAGGTTAGGTTAGGTTAGGTTAGGTTAGGTTAGGTTAGGTTAGGTTAGGTTAGGTTAGGTTAGGTTAGGTTAG
>OX638104.1:18733653-18739835 GCA_951804965.1 Horisme vitalbata | reverse complement strand
ACCTAACCTAACCTAACCTAACCTAACCTAACCTAACCTAACCTAACCTAACCTAACCTAACCTAACCTAACCTAACCTAACCTAACCTAACCTAACCTAACCTAACCTAACCTAACCTAACCTAACCTAACCTAACCTAACCTAACCTAACCTAACCTAACCTAACCTAACCTAACCTAACCTAACCTAACCTAACCTAACCTAACCTAACCTAACCTAACCTAACCTAACCTAACCTAACCTAACCTAACCTAACCTAACCTAACCTAACCTAACCTAACCTAACCTAACCTAACCTAACCTAACCTAACCTAACCTAACCTAACCTAACCTAACCTAACCTAACCTAACCTAACCTAACCTAACCTAACCTAACCTAACCTAACCTAACCTAACCTAACCTAACCTAACCTAACCTAACCTAACCTAACCTAACCTAACCTAACCTAACCTAACCTAACCTAACCTAACCTAACCTAACCTAACCTAACCTAACCTAACCTAACCTAACCTAACCTAACCTAACCTAACCTAACCTAACCTAACCTAACCTAACCTAACCTAACCTAACCTAACCTAACCTAACCTAACCTAACCTAACCTAACCTAACCTAACCTAACCTAACCTAACCTAACCTAACCTAACCTAACCTAACCTAACCTAACCTAACCTAACCTAACCTAACCTAACCTAACCTAACCTAACCTAACCTAACCTAACCTAACCTAACCTAACCTAACCTAACCTAACCTAACCTAACCTAACCTAACCTAACCTAACCTAACCTAACCTAACCTAACCTAACCTAACCTAACCTAACCTAACCTAACCTAACCTAACCTAACCTAACCTAACCTAACCTAACCTAACCTCTAACCTAACCTAACCTAACCTAACCTAACCTAACCTAACCTAACCTAACCTAACCTAACCTAACCTAACCTAACCTAACCTAACCTAACCTAACCTAACCTAACCTAACCTAACCTAACCTAACCTAACCTAACCTAACCTAACCTAACCTAACCTAACCTAACCTAACCTAACCTAACCTAACCTAACCTAACCTAACCTAACCTAACCTAACCTAACCTAACCTAACCTAACCTAACCTAACCTAACCTAACCTAACCTAACCTAACCTAACCTAACCTAACCTAACCTAACCTAACCTAACCTAACCTAACCTAACCTAACCTAACCTAACCTAACCTAACCTAACCTAACCTAACCTAACCTAACCTAACCTAACCTAACCTAACCTAACCTAACCTAACCTAACCTAACCTAACCTAACCTAACCTAACCTAACCTAACCTAACCTAACCTAACCTAACCTAACCTAACCTAACCTAACCTAACCTAACCTAACCTAACCTAACCTAACCTAACCTAACCTAACCTAACCTAACCTAACCTAACCTAACCTAACCTAACCTAACCTAACCTAACCTAACCTAACCTAACCTAACCTAACCTAACCTAACCTAACCTAACCTAACCTAACCTAACCTAACCTAACCTAACCTAACCTAACCTAACCTAACCTAACCTAACCTAACCTAACCTAACCTAACCTAACCTAACCTAACCTAACCTAACCTAACCTAACCTAACCTAACCTAACCTAACCTAACCTAACCTAACCTAACCTAACCTAACCTAACCTAACCTAACCTAACCTAACCTAACCTAACCTAACCTAACCTAACCTAACCTAACCTAACCTAACCTAACCTAACCTAACCTAACCTAACCTAACCTAACCTAACCTAACCTAACCTAACCTAACCTAACCTAACCTAACCTAACCTAACCTAACCTAACCTAACCTAACCTAACCTAACCTAACCTAACCTAACCTAACCTAACCTAACCTAACCTAACCTAACCTAACCTAACCTAACCTAACCTAACCTAACCTAACCTAACCTAACCTAACCTAACCTAACCTAACCTAACCTAACCTAACCTAACCTAACCTAACCTAACCTAACCTAACCTAACCTAACCTAACCTAACCTAACCTAACCTAACCTAACCTAACCTAACCTAACCTAACCTAACCTAACCTAACCTAACCTAACCTAACCTAACCTAACCTAACCTAACCTAACCTAACCTAACCTAACCTAACCTAACCTAACCTAACCTAACCTAACCTAACCTAACCTAACCTAACCTAACCTAACCTAACCTAACCTAACCTAACCTAACCTAACCTAACCTAACCTAACCTAACCTAACCTAACCTAACCTAACCTAACCTAACCTAACCTAACCTAACCTAACCTAACCTAACCTAACCTAACCTAACCTAACCTAACCTAACCTAACCTAACCTAACCTAACCTAACCTAACCTAACCTAACCTAACCTAACCTAACCTAACCTAACCTAACCTAACCTAACCTAACCTAACCTAACCTAACCTAACCTAACCTAACCTAACCTAACCTAACCTAACCTAACCTAACCTAACCTAACCTAACCTAACCTAACCTAACCTAACCTAACCTAACCTAACCTAACCTAACCTAACCTAACCTAACCTAACCTAACCTAACCTAACCTAACCTAACCTAACCTAACCTAACCTAACCTAACCTAACCTAACCTAACCTAACCTAACCTAACCTAACCTAACCTAACCTAACCTAACCTAACCTAACCTAACCTAACCTAACCTAACCTAACCTAACCTAACCTAACCTAACCTAACCTAACCTAACCTAACCTAACCTAACCTAACCTAACCTAACCTAACCTAACCTAACCTAACCTAACCTAACCTAACCTAACCTAACCTAACCTAACCTAACCTAACCTAACCTAACCTAACCTAACCTAACCTAACCTAACCTAACCTAACCTAACCTAACCTAACCTAACCTAACCTAACCTAACCTAACCTAACCTAACCTAACCTAACCTAACCTAACCTAACCTAACCTAACCTAACCTAACCTAACCTAACCTAACCTAACCTAACCTAACCTAACCTAACCTAACCTAACCTAACCTAACCTAACCTAACCTAACCTAACCTAACCTAACCTAACCTAACCTAACCTAACCTAACCTAACCTAACCTAACCTAACCTAACCTAACCTAACCTAACCTAACCTAACCTAACCTAACCTAACCTAACCTAACCTAACCTAACCTAACCTAACCTAACCTAACCTAACCTAACCTAACCTAACCTAACCTAACCTAACCTAACCTAACCTAACCTAACCTAACCTAACCTAACCTAACCTAACCTAACCTAACCTAACCTAACCTAACCTAACCTAACCTAACCTAACCTAACCTAACCTAACCTAACCTAACCTAACCTAACCTAACCTAACCTAACCTAACCTAACCTAACCTAACCTAACCTAACCTAACCTAACCTAACCTAACCTAACCTAACCTAACCTAACCTAACCTAACCTAACCTAACCTAACCTAACCTAACCTAACCTAACCTAACCTAACCTAACCTAACCTAACCTAACCTAACCTAACCTAACCTAACCTAACCTAACCTAACCTAACCTAACCTAACCTAACCTAACCTAACCTAACCTAACCTAACCTAACCTAACCTAACCTAACCTAACCTAACCTAACCTAACCTAACCTAACCTAACCTAACCTAACCTAACCTAACCTAACCTAACCTAACCTAACCTAACCTAACCTAACCTAACCTAACCTAACCTAACCTAACCTAACCTAACCTAACCTAACCTAACCTAACCTAACCTAACCTAACCTAACCTAACCTAACCTAACCTAACCTAACCTAACCTAACCTAACCTAACCTAACCTAACCTAACCTAACCTAACCTAACCTAACCTAACCTAACCTAACCTAACCTAACCTAACCTAACCTAACCTAACCTAACCTAACCTAACCTAACCTAACCTAACCTAACCTAACCTAACCTAACCTAACCTAACCTAACCTAACCTAACCTAACCTAACCTAACCTAACCTAACCTAACCTAACCTAACCTAACCTAACCTAACCTAACCTAACCTAACCTAACCTAACCTAACCTAACCTAACCTAACCTAACCTAACCTAACCTAACCTAACCTAACCTAACCTAACCTAACCTAACCTAACCTAACCTAACCTAACCTAACCTAACCTAACCTAACCTAACCTAACCTAACCTAACCTAACCTAACCTAACCTAACCTAACCTAACCTAACCTAACCTAACCTAACCTAACCTAACCTAACCTAACCTAACCTAACCTAACCTAACCTAACCTAACCTAACCTAACCTAACCTAACCTAACCTAACCTAACCTAACCTAACCTAACCTAACCTAACCTAACCTAACCTAACCTAACCTAACCTAACCTAACCTAACCTAACCTAACCTAACCTAACCTAACCTAACCTAACCTAACCTAACCTAACCTAACCTAACCTAACCTAACCTAACCTAACCTAACCTAACCTAACCTAACCTAACCTAACCTAACCTAACCTAACCTAACCTAACCTAACCTAACCTAACCTAACCTAACCTAACCTAACCTAACCTAACCTAACCTAACCTAACCTAACCTAACCTAACCTAACCTAACCTAACCTAACCTAACCTAACCTAACCTAACCTAACCTAACCTAACCTAACCTAACCTAACCTAACCTAACCTAACCTAACCTAACCTAACCTAACCTAACCTAACCTAACCTAACCTAACCTAACCTAACCTAACCTAACCTAACCTAACCTAACCTAACCTAACCTAACCTAACCTAACCTAACCTAACCTAACCTAACCTAACCTAACCTAACCTAACCTAACCTAACCTAACCTAACCTAACCTAACCTAACCTAACCTAACCTAACCTAACCTAACCTAACCTAACCTAACCTAACCTAACCTAACCTAACCTAACCTAACCTAACCTAACCTAACCTAACCTAACCTAACCTAACCTAACCTAACCTAACCTAACCTAACCTAACCTAACCTAACCTAACCTAACCTAACCTAACCTAACCTAACCTAACCTAACCTAACCTAACCTAACCTAACCTAACCTAACCTAACCTAACCTAACCTAACCTAACCTAACCTAACCTAACCTAACCTAACCTAACCTAACCTAACCTAACCTAACCTAACCTAACCTAACCTAACCTAACCTAACCTAACCTAACCTAACCTAACCTAACCTAACCTAACCTAACCTAACCTAACCTAACCTAACCTAACCTAACCTAACCTAACCTAACCTAACCTAACCTAACCTAACCTAACCTAACCTAACCTAACCTAACCTAACCTAACCTAACCTAACCTAACCTAACCTAACCTAACCTAACCTAACCTAACCTAACCTAACCTAACCTAACCTAACCTAACCTAACCTAACCTAACCTAACCTAACCTAACCTAACCTAACCTAACCTAACCTAACCTAACCTAACCTAACCTAACCTAACCTAACCTAACCTAACCTAACCTAACCTAACCTAACCTAACCTAACCTAACCTAACCTAACCTAACCTAACCTAACCTAACCTAACCTAACCTAACCTAACCTAACCTAACCTAACCTAACCTAACCTAACCTAACCTAACCTAACCTAACCTAACCTAACCTAACCTAACCTAACCTAACCTAACCTAACCTAACCTAACCTAACCTAACCTAACCTAACCTAACCTAACCTAACCTAACCTAACCTAACCTAACCTAACCTAACCTAACCTAACCTAACCTAACCTAACCTAACCTAACCTAACCTAACCTAACCTAACCTAACCTAACCTAACCTAACCTAACCTAACCTAACCTAACCTAACCTAACCTAACCTAACCTAACCTAACCTAACCTAACCTAACCTAACCTAACCTAACCTAACCTAACCTAACCTAACCTAACCTAACCTAACCTAACCTAACCTAACCTAACCTAACCTAACCTAACCTAACCTAACCTAACCTAACCTAACCTAACCTAACCTAACCTAACCTAACCTAACCTAACCTAACCTAACCTAACCTAACCTAACCTAACCTAACCTAACCTAACCTAACCTAACCTAACCTAACCTAACCTAACCTAACCTAACCTAACCTAACCTAACCTAACCTAACCTAACCTAACCTAACCTAACCTAACCTAACCTAACCTAACCTAACCTA
>OX638104.1:18721153-18728653 GCA_951804965.1 Horisme vitalbata | reverse complement strand
ACCTAACCTAACCTAACCTAACCTAACCTAACCTAACCTAACCTAACCTAACCTAACCTAACCTAACCTAACCTAACCTAACCTAACCTAACCTAACCTAACCTAACCTAACCTAACCTAACCTAACCTAACCTAACCTAACCTAACCTAACCTAACCTAACCTAACCTAACCTAACCTAACCTAACCTAACCTAACCTAACCTAACCTAACCTAACCTAACCTAACCTAACCTAACCTAACCTAACCTAACCTAACCTAACCTAACCTAACCTAACCTAACCTAACCTAACCTAACCTAACCTAACCTAACCTAACCTAACCTAACCTAACCTAACCTAACCTAACCTAACCTAACCTAACCTAACCTAACCTAACCTAACCTAACCTAACCTAACCTAACCTAACCTAACCTAACCTAACCTAACCTAACCTAACCTAACCTAACCTAACCTAACCTAACCTAACCTAACCTAACCTAACCTAACCTAACCTAACCTAACCTAACCTAACCTAACCTAACCTAACCTAACCTAACCTAACCTAACCTAACCTAACCTAACCTAACCTAACCTAACCTAACCTAACCTAACCTAACCTAACCTAACCTAACCTAACCTAACCTAACCTAACCTAACCTAACCTAACCTAACCTAACCTAACCTAACCTAACCTAACCTAACCTAACCTAACCTAACCTAACCTAACCTAACCTAACCTAACCTAACCTAACCTAACCTAACCTAACCTAACCTAACCTAACCTAACCTAACCTAACCTAACCTAACCTAACCTAACCTAACCTAACCTAACCTAACCTAACCTAACCTAACCTAACCTAACCTAACCTAACCTAACCTAACCTAACCTAACCTAACCTAACCTAACCTAACCTAACCTAACCTAACCTAACCTAACCTAACCTAACCTAACCTAACCTAACCTAACCTAACCTAACCTAACCTAACCTAACCTAACCTAACCTAACCTAACCTAACCTAACCTAACCTAACCTAACCTAACCTAACCTAACCTAACCTAACCTAACCTAACCTAACCTAACCTAACCTAACCTAACCTAACCTAACCTAACCTAACCTAACCTAACCTAACCTAACCTAACCTAACCTAACCTAACCTAACCTAACCTAACCTAACCTAACCTAACCTAACCTAACCTAACCTAACCTAACCTAACCTAACCTAACCTAACCTAACCTAACCTAACCTAACCTAACCTAACCTAACCTAACCTAACCTAACCTAACCTAACCTAACCTAACCTAACCTAACCTAACCTAACCTAACCTAACCTAACCTAACCTAACCTAACCTAACCTAACCTAACCTAACCTAACCTAACCTAACCTAACCTAACCTAACCTAACCTAACCTAACCTAACCTAACCTAACCTAACCTAACCTAACCTAACCTAACCTAACCTAACCTAACCTAACCTAACCTAACCTAACCTAACCTAACCTAACCTAACCTAACCTAACCTAACCTAACCTAACCTAACCTAACCTAACCTAACCTAACCTAACCTAACCTAACCTAACCTAACCTAACCTAACCTAACCTAACCTAACCTAACCTAACCTAACCTAACCTAACCTAACCTAACCTAACCTAACCTAACCTAACCTAACCTAACCTAACCTAACCTAACCTAACCTAACCTAACCTAACCTAACCTAACCTAACCTAACCTAACCTAACCTAACCTAACCTAACCTAACCTAACCTAACCTAACCTAACCTAACCTAACCTAACCTAACCTAACCTAACCTAACCTAACCTAACCTAACCTAACCTAACCTAACCTAACCTAACCTAACCTAACCTAACCTAACCTAACCTAACCTAACCTAACCTAACCTAACCTAACCTAACCTAACCTAACCTAACCTAACCTAACCTAACCTAACCTAACCTAACCTAACCTAACCTAACCTAACCTAACCTAACCTAACCTAACCTAACCTAACCTAACCTAACCTAACCTAACCTAACCTAACCTAACCTAACCTAACCTAACCTAACCTAACCTAACCTAACCTAACCTAACCTAACCTAACCTAACCTAACCTAACCTAACCTAACCTAACCTAACCTAACCTAACCTAACCTAACCTAACCTAACCTAACCTAACCTAACCTAACCTAACCTAACCTAACCTAACCTAACCTAACCTAACCTAACCTAACCTAACCTAACCTAACCTAACCTAACCTAACCTAACCTAACCTAACCTAACCTAACCTAACCTAACCTAACCTAACCTAACCTAACCTAACCTAACCTAACCTAACCTAACCTAACCTAACCTAACCTAACCTAACCTAACCTAACCTAACCTAACCTAACCTAACCTAACCTAACCTAACCTAACCTAACCTAACCTAACCTAACCTAACCTAACCTAACCTAACCTAACCTAACCTAACCTAACCTAACCTAACCTAACCTAACCTAACCTAACCTAACCTAACCTAACCTAACCTAACCTAACCTAACCTAACCTAACCTAACCTAACCTAACCTAACCTAACCTAACCTAACCTAACCTAACCTAACCTAACCTAACCTAACCTAACCTAACCTAACCTAACCTAACCTAACCTAACCTAACCTAACCTAACCTAACCTAACCTAACCTAACCTAACCTAACCTAACCTAACCTAACCTAACCTAACCTAACCTAACCTAACCTAACCTAACCTAACCTAACCTAACCTAACCTAACCTAACCTAACCTAACCTAACCTAACCTAACCTAACCTAACCTAACCTAACCTAACCTAACCTAACCTAACCTAACCTAACCTAACCTAACCTAACCTAACCTAACCTAACCTAACCTAACCTAACCTAACCTAACCGTCGCAAATAATTTTGTTAACACGAAAACTTTTATGTTTGAAACTTTTTGACGCTTCATTATAGTGACATCAGCTCGCACTGTGTGTATACCGCTGAAATTTTTGATTTCAGGCACAGAAAATCAGTTTTATTGGCATTTTGCGCCTGAAACCGAATTTTCTTAGGAAATAACACCTACTTAGTGCATTTTTAATTTTTTCCTGCCGAAATCGAGTACTCTTGCAGCTGGAACATCTTCGTACGGTCCTCCCGCGCGAACCTGCAACAGAAAAACAAAGAAATTAGGCAAAAAATTGAAAAAAATCGCCCGCCCACCCTCCCAAGTGTTGATCACTAAGGTGGATTTTCTGCATTTTGGTCGAGGGTGGAAAACACTAACTTCGGAACTAGAGGTCCGATTGAGTAGCGGTTTAAAGCGTCAATTAGAGCGACTTCTAGCAATTAAATTAGTATAGCTTAATAGACCATAATTAGGGAAACTTATATTCTATAAGGTGACTATTGTTTACAATTTGTCGAGCAACTAAAACAGTTGATTATTTTTCATTTTTGTTATTTTAAGTAGTTTTAAGCCTTAGATTTATAAATACTCACGGTTCTTCCAGTGTCCTGCAGTCCTTGCGATACGGGATACGCCACCTGAAACCAAAATCATCATCATCATTAGCTAAACACATACAAATTTTTCTTTTTAAGTATTTAGGCGCGCCGTTTCTAGTTCACGGTTGGGACGACATCTGGAACAAAAGAACATAAAAATTAGTATAAGTTTTAGAAATAAGACACATAAAGGAAATTTTTACAACTTTTACAATTATAAATCCTTACAAACTACTTGACTGTTATAACTATATATTGTATTTTTGTATCGGTTTAAATATACACTGACTGACGAGTCCCTCTGACAAATTCATCATGTATTTGCATCGCACCCCTGTCAAACCCACAAACACCATGGAACAGGAACCCCAAAACCCACAGAAGAATCGAAAAAGCCCGTCTCCGATTGCTCAGACGAGCAATGCTACGAGCGTTAGGCGGAGCATTGGGGAGTGGGAGTCTGCGAAATTGGTCACACAATCAAAGACCCCCACAACGCCGAAGAAGACCAAACCGGCAGAACCCGCAAAGCCGAAACCAAAACCCGCTTTTCCGCAAGTGGAAATCAGAGTCCCGACTCGAAGAACGTCAACGGAGGCAACGGGCTTTCCATTATCTCTCGAAAAAAGGAGCCAAAAGTACACAGATCGGTTGGCGGAAGCCAAAGCATGTCTGGATACAGCCCTAGAATATCTTGGGCTCTCCCGGAATACAAAAACGGACATCAAGAGAGAAGTCACGTACGCCCTAAACCGACTGTACCAATTGATAAAAGAAGGGGAAAGTAGCAAACGACAAACGAAAAACATAGAACTGGAAAAGGAAAAGGAACCTGTAGGCGGAAAAGAAACAGAGAATGAAAATGAAGGAAAAAGCGCGCTTATTCAGAAGCTAGAAGAACACACAAGACTCCTCCAAGAGAACAACGAGAGAATGGAAAAACTTAAGGTCAGTCTAGACAAACAAGAAGAGGTACAGCAGAGACAGACTTACGCAAGTGTAGCAGCGGTGCACACTAAAAGACCAGAGCAGACCGCATTACACTCTGTCGTTGTAACTGCTGTAGACGAAACAGAAACTGGAGAGGAAGTCCTAGACAGAATAAGGAAAGCTGTAAACGCAAAGGAGAGTGGTATAGCCGTGGAAAGAATAAGGAAAGCTAAGGACCGGAAGGTAATAGTGGGATGCAGGACCGATGAAGATAGACAGAGAGTAAAAGAAAGACTAAAAGGAGCTAGAGAGCTGAACGTAGAAGAGATGAAGAATAAGGACCCCCTGGTAATTCTCAAAGATGTCCTCAAATACAACACGGACGAAGACGTCCTGAGCGCATTGAGAAACCAGAACAAAGGCCTCAAAGAACTATCTGATCAGAAAATGGAAATAGCATACAAGAAACGCACAAGAAATCCTCACACGCATCACATTGTCATGAGGGTGTCCCCCAGAGTGTGGCAGCTTATGGTCGATGCAGGATCCGTCCAAATAGATCTCCAGCGAGTGAGAGCGGCAGACCAATCGCCGCTCGTGCAGTGTTCACTCTGTCTGGGATATGGCCACGGGCGACGATTCTGCAAGGAGACGGTAGAAAGGTGCTGTCACTGTGGGGGACCCCACATGAAGACGGAGTGTGCAGATTTGTTGGCGGACGTGGCTCCCTCATGCACAAATTGTATGCAGGCGAAGCTTGACCGGACAGATCACAACGCCTTCAGCGGAGAATGTCCAATCCGCCGAAAATGGGACGCGTTAGCGCGTGCCACGATAGCTTATTGCTAAGGTGGTCCCAAGCTCAACTCCCTCCCCGACAGATGCGAAAGCTTACCTCGTTGCTCAAGCAAATCTGCAAAGAAAGGCGCTAGCCACAAATGAAATCATGCTGGAGGCAGACAAAAAGAAGATTTCTTTTGCACTTCTACAGGAGCCGTATGTTGGAAGTATAGGTAGAATGAAGAACTACGGGAGCACCAGGATCTTCCAGAGCACGGGCCAAGGAGACGGCATCGTAAAAGCAGCAGTCGTTGTGTTTGACAACGACATAGATGCCTCCATTGACCTAGAAGTCTCAAATAACAACATTGTAGCAGTAAAACTCAGAACAAGGGCCTGGGAGATCATGGTGGTCTCGTTCTACTTCGAGCCTACGGAACCGATACAGCCATACCTAGAACAACTATGCAGGATCAAGCAAAGAGTGGGGGCAGGAAAAATCCTAATAGGAGGCGACGCAAACGCAAAAAATCCCTGGTGGGGAAGTCTTAAGACCGATGACAGAGGAGAGGATATGGCTGGAACTATCGAAGAAATGGACCTACAGGTGTTAAATGAAGGAGACACTCCCACGTTCGACACAGTCAGGGGCGATAAAAATTACACCAGCTTCATTGATATTACGGCCTGCGCGACGGAGCTATTGCAACTGATCGATGACTGGAGAGTTGAAGTAGGCATAACAAGTTCCGACCACAATGTGCTGACCTTTAAAATAAGGCTAAGAAAATCAAAAGGAGTGAGCATAAGTAGAACCACTAGAATATACAATAGCAGGAAAGCAGATTGGAACCAATTTCATGAGAAATTGGCCCAATTGCTCGAGTCAAAAAACATAAATATGAACAAAATAGAAAACATAAATGACATAATAAAATTAGAACAAACAATTGAATCTTACACAAATATAATAATAGAAACATGCAAAAGTAGTATCCCTAAAAAGAAACAAAACAGCACACTTACCTTACCATGGTGGTCGGAGGAACTTGCCAGGCTGAAGAAGAAGGTCACCACGATGAAACGACGTATCCGATGCGCAGCGCCGATCCGCAGACTGAAGGTTATCGCAGAGTACCTGAAATCAAAAGAAGAATATGAGTACACAGCCAAAAAAGCCCAAACAGAAAGCTGGAAGGGGTTCTGCGAAAAACAAGACAAGGAAGGTGTCTGGGAGGGAATATATCGCGTAATAGGCAGGACAGCAAAAAGGCAGGAGGACCTACCCCTGAAGAAGGATGGAAAAGTGCTTGAAGGCAGTGAATCAGCAAGGCTGTTAGCATATACCTTTTACCCAGAGGACCTGGAGAGGGAAGATAGCATTGAACACAGTCGAATTAGAGAAACTGCTGAACAAGTAAATGGATCGGGTCATCATGAACGGCATGATCCACCATTTACCAAAGAAGAGCTGAAATTCGCACTGGGAAGCTTCAACCCAAAGAAGGCTCCGGGATCAGATGGACTAACAGCCGACATCTGCAGCCATGCCATAAACCACAACAGCGACCTTTTCCTTGCCCTGAGCAACAAATGCCTCACTCTTAGCCACTTCCCAACCATCTGGAAGGAAGCCACTGTGGTAGTCCTAAGGAAGCCGGGAAAAGACGATTATACCAACCCGAAATCGTACAGACCCATAGGACTGCTACCAGTGATGGGCAAGATACTGGAGAAGATGTTGGTAGGTCGACTTAAATGGCATCTTATCCCAAAAATGAGCACCCGTCAATATGGCTTTATGCCCCAAAAGAGCACCGAAGACTCCCTCTATGACCTAATTCAACACATCCAAGGCAAACTGCGACAAAAGAAGCTCTTAGTTATGATATCATTGGACATAGAGGGAGCCTTCGACAGCGCGTGGTGGCCGGCCATAAAGATGAGGTTAGCCGAAGCTGGATGCCCTATAAACCTCCGAAGGGTCATTGACAGTTACCTCAGAGACCGAAGAGTGAAAGTCCGATACGCAGGGCATGAACATCTTAAGCACACGAACAAAGGCTGCGTCCAGGGATCCATAGGTGGTCCCATACTCTGGAACCTTCTTCTGGACCCTCTCCTCCAAGGTCTCGAAAAACGAGGTGACTACGGTCAGGCCTTCGCCGATGATGTGGTGATGATCTTTGATGGTGACACCGCTCTGGAGGTGCAAAGACAGGCCAATGCCGCCCTCGCCTATGTCCGGGAGTGGGGTATCATAAATAAGCTAAAATTTGCTCCACAGAAAACAAACGCAAT
>OX638104.1:18466153-18716153 GCA_951804965.1 Horisme vitalbata | reverse complement strand
ACATCTGGTACTGTCTTTGAAGTCCATCTTTTCCCTGACATGTGACATATCGGTCATCTAGATAATCCCGCACTATGCCCTGGAGATATTTTGGTACCTGGTGGTACTTCAGGGCTTCTCTTATGCAGCTCCAGGGTAGGGTGTTGAAGGCGTTGGCAATGTCTAAAGACACCGCCAGGACAACCTCACCCCGGGCTACTGCCTCCTCTGTGACTTCCTTCACACGAGAAATTGCCCCAATCGTCGATCGTCCCTTGCGGAATCCAAACTGGTTGTCATCGAGACCTGGACCAATGCAGTTCAGATGCACAGCAAGACGACCGGCGATAATACGCTCGAATAATTTACCCGCCTCGTTGAGAAGAACGATAGGGCGGTAAGCAGATGGAGAGGATGATGGTCGACCCTCTTTTTTAATCAGAACCAGTCGTCCTGTTTTCCATTGCTTTGGAAAAATTTCTTCTTCAAGGCAGGCATGAAAGAGCCCCCGAAGTCGCAGTCCCAACATCTTGAGGGCTTGCACCCACACCCGACCAGGAATACCGTCTGGGCCTGGGGCAGTGTTCTTTGCTTTAAGCCGTAGAACTGCTACTCTGAGTTCCACCTCTTCCACCTCTGGCACAGCGTCATCCGCATTAGGCTCCACGTCAGGTGGGGCCATGGATGGCGGAACATGCTCTTCTCTGGTGGGGAACAACGTAGTAATTACTTCCTCCAACAGTTCGGGTTCAAGACTCTGCGTCAGCGGAGGCGCCCATGGTCGGAGCTTGCTCCTTACCATTCTGTATGGTCGCCCCCATGGATCCTGGTTTAAAGTCTCCAGCAACTTTTCCCGCGCCTCGTGTTTTGCCTTAGCGATCGCCAGCTTCAGAGCAGCTTTAGCCTCCCTATACAGGTCGTAAAGCTGTCCCTCCAGCTCCTCATCGCGGTGTCGTCTCCGTCGCTGCCTGGTGTATTGTCGCCTCGCCACAACACATTCACGCCTTAAGTTTGTGAGTTCAGCCGACCACCAATAGACTTGCCGCTTCTTGGATTGCGGCTTAGCTCTAGGCATCGCTGCGTCACAGATTTGTGACAGTGCCTCGCGAAACCACTCCGTTTCTTCCTCGACGTTGAGCTCCGCCTCACTCGGTATAGATAGCCAGCTTTGTACTATAACGGCTTCTTCCAGTGATACCCGATCAAGTTGTTTCAACGCCCATCTTGGACTGTTACCCTGTGGATTGACTCCTCCGGCAGGTCTGTTTAAGACGAACGGCTGAGGAGATACCTTAAACCTGATGTAACGATGGTCCGACAGCGTCTCCAGGTCCACCACAACTTTCCAGTCGCGTATGCGACTCATCAGGTTCGAGCTGACGAATGTGACATCCACAATGGACTCGCCTTGCTGTCGTACACACGTAGACTCTGTTCCTTGGTTTACGATGGACAAACCTGTGGTCAGAGCCCACTCTTCTAAAGTCTCCCCTCGAGCGTCCGTGACTGGAGACCCCCAAGCCAATGACTTGGCGTTAAGGTCACCAAGCAAAATCACTGGAAATGGGTGACTCCGCCCTACCAAAACTCCCACCTCATCAAAACCTAACCTAACCTAACCTAACCTAACCTAACCTAACCTAACCTAACCTAACCTAACCTAACCTAACCTAACCTAACCTAACCTAACCTAACCTAACCTAACCTAACCTAACCTTTTTTTTTTTTTTTTTTTTGACGCGGAGAAATCCGTCATGGATACCTCCCACCTCGGGGGGAAGCGGGAGGTTATGTGAGACTCCTACTCACTAAAACTCCGCGGGGTTCCAACAGAACGCTTTCATGCTGGGTCTTTGGGAATCGGTATACTTCCAATGGCCCGACAGCGTTGGCCCAGCCGGCCTCATCTTCTCTATCGTACAAGATGTACAAGAGGCGCGCGGAACCTCCACGCGCACCATCTCGAGGCTATCAAGTTGGCGGCAGACACCCCCCCGGTGCGACCGCCAAAGCCTTCATTATGGGGGTTGGAGAGGATGGAGGTTGCCCCTCCGACGCCCGACTCTCCTTCTGCGAATAGGGTTCTCTGTGATGTTTTCCCTATCCCTTTCTGCAGCTTCTTTTTGTGTGAGGACTTCTTCACAGAAACTTAATGCAGCTTCCCAGGCCTCTTCACTTCTGACTATAGCCTCAACAAACGCCGGAAGAGAAAGGTCGTTCCCAACCACATTTATCAGTTCCTGCCGGGGAGTTGCCCAGGCCGGACATACCCCCAACGTGTGTTGAGCTATAGCTGTCGCACTGTCACAGTGATGACAACGAGGCGTCTCCTCTCTTTTAATCTGGCACAGGTACTTTGAGAAGCAGCCATGTCCTGAAAGCATCTGTGTCAGACGGTAGGTCATGGAGCCGTGCTCTCTGCCTATCCACTCTTTGAGCACTGGGCGCACTGCCTCAACAGTTTTAATGCCAGCATTCGGATGTGCTAACCATTCCTGCCATTCTTCTACGAGTGACTCATTTAGCTCAAGCCTACGGCCTTGCACCTCTCTGAGTGCCGGGCGTTGACCTTGTGCCACCTCTTGCATGCGCCATGAGTAAACGGCCGCAAGACCTCTTGCGTCCAGGTCCCATGGGAGTGAGCCCGCCAGAACGCATGCAGCTTCATACGAAATTGTACGGTAGCCCCTTATGACTCTTATTGCCATCACCCTCTGAGGTCTTCGCAGTAGAGTGATATTGTGTCGATTGAGAGTTTCAGCCCATACAGGGGCGCCGTACATTGCCATGCAGCGAACTACTCCCATATATAACCGCCTACATCCACCTCTTGCGCCCCTTAGATTGGGAAGTAATCCCCCTAGGGCTGATGCTGTCTTCATCAGCTTAGGCACAAGTCTTGTAAAGTGCGTGTTGAAGCTCCATCGGCTGTCGAGGACAAGTCCTAAATACTTCATTGTTGCCTCGACATCAATGCGTACGCCACTCACGACAATATGTGACTCCGCTGGTGGCTTGTTGCGGGGGCCGTGAAAGCATACAGCCTCCGATTTGTTTAATGCCACCTCCAGCCCTAGTCGTTTTATACGGTTCACGATCTGTGCTACGCCTGCTGTGGCCAAAATAGTGACTTCGCGGTACGACTTTGCTCTTGCTGTGACGAGTGTGTCATCTGCATAGCAGGTGACACTCACACCCCAAAGATTTTGACCCCGCAAAACCCAGTCATAACCGATGTTCCACAGGAGCGGTCCTAGAACTGAACCCTGTGGAACACCGCACGTCATTCTGTGCGATCTGATACGCCCATCTCTGCCTTGATATGAAACAAACCGGTTGTCAAGATAGTCCGCAATTAGTACACGTAGATAGTGAGGGACTTGATGATATTTCAAGGCTTCAGTAATACAGGTCCAGGGCAAGGTGTTAAAAGCATTGGCAATATCAAGAGATACCGCCAGCACCACCTCACCCCGAGACACTGCTTCTTCCACAGCTGCCTTTACCCGCAGGATAGCATCGACCGTTGATCGCCCCCTTCGAAAGCCGAACTGATTATCGTCTAAGTCAGGACCGACACAGCTCAGGTGTCCAAGGAGGCGATTGGCGATTATGCGTTCCAGGAGCTTACCAACCTCATCAAGAAGGACGATGGGCCGGTAAGCTGATGGAGAGTCTGATGGACGACCCTCTTTTTTCAGTAGCACTAAGCGACCGGTTTTCCACGGAGCCGGGAATAGTCCCTGCTCAAGACAAGCGCAAAAGAATGTTCGAAGGCGAGGCCCAAGAGCCTTCATGGCCTGTACCCATGCCCGTCCCGGGATGCCATCAGGACCTGGAGCAGTTGATTTACCTTTTAGCCGTAGCACTGCTATTCTTAACTCGACCTCATTGACCTCCGGAATTGCCACATCTTCAACGTTTCCTTGGGAAGGTGGAGCCATAGGTGGGGGCGTGTACTCTTCTCTAGATGGAAAGAGAGTAGACACCACATTCTCCACAAGCTGTGGGTCTAAGCTTTGTGTAAGCGGTGGGGCCCACGGCCGGAGTTTACCCCTAACCATCCTGTAGGGTCGCCCCCACGGATCTTGGCTTAGGGTCTCCATCAGCTCATCGCGTGCTTGGGTCTTGGCTTCAACAATGGCAAGTTTAAGAGCGGTTTTTGCCACTCTGTATTGCTCGTAAAGCTGTGCTTCGAGTTCCTCATCGCGGCGTCGTCTACGGCGGTGTCGAGTGTACTGGCGTCTCGTAGCAACACATTTCTTGCGCAACTCCGAGATCTCTGCCGACCACCAATAAACTTGACGCTTGTCCGGTAAGTTTTTGACTCTAGGCATGGCAGCGTCGCATATCTTTGTCATAGCCTCACGGAACCACTCAGCTTCTTCGTTGATCACCACTTCCTGCTGGCCAGACACCCAGGCCTGAACTAGGGATGCCTCCTCCAGAGCCTCTCGGTCCAAGCGCTTAATCGCCCATCGAGGGCTGGCTCCTTGCGCATTTTCTTCGAGTGATCTTGTCGTGACATGTGGCTGTGTCAAAACCTCGAACCGGATATAACGGTGGTCCGATAATGTTTCCGTCTCAGTAACAACCTCCCAGTCACGGATGCAGCTTACCAGGTTTGGGGTTGCGAATGTGATATCTATAATAGATGCGCCCTGCTGCCGTACGCACGTGAACTCCGAACCCCGATTGATGATAGAGAGCCCCGTAGTTAGAGCCCACTCTTCAAGAGTCTCTCCACGCGCATCGGTAACGGAAGAACCCCAAGCCGTTGATTTTGCGTTCAAGTCTCCTAGGACAAGAACCGGGTGCGGGTGGCTATGCCCAATTAGAGCCCCTATTTCTATCAGAAAACTTTCAAATTCGGCGAGGGTCCTATTAGGCGAGAAGTATACTGATACCACCATGACTCTCTTTAATAGTGCTGCGACGTATCCCCTACCCTTCACGACTTTCTCGAACGCGATACCTCGAGTGACAATACTTACCAGCCCTTCAATATCACCAACCCAGTTATCTCTTGGTGGGATAAAGTACGGCTCGGAAACTGCTATAATATCAATCAACCACTCCGCCATGCTCTGGGTCAACAGATCCTGAGCCCTAGCAGAGTGGTTGAGATTAGCCTGTAAGAATCGTAGGGCCATCCTATATAATGTCCATCCTCACTACCTCTTCCCCTGTTCGTATCGAGGGGCTATTATTAGGTGCCTGCACTGTAGCTGCGATATTCGTAGCTTGTTTAGCCCCATTTCCCCTTGATTTGGGGGGAGCACACGCCTTGCTGCCTAACTTATGCGCTGAGGGCTTATTTGCAGCAGAGCATAGCGAGCATTTCACTTGGGCAGAACATGAGGCTGACTTATGCCCTGGTTGTCCGCATCGGTAGCATTCTTCACTACGATCGGTATCTTCAGTGCACTGGGCACGAACGTGACCAGCTCGAAGGCACCGATAACACCTCAGAGGCCTGGGCTGCAGCATTTCCACTCGCGCTGAAACCCAGCCGACTAAAACGCGCCCCTCATCACCCAGTTTTTTTGCGGCAGCCACCGGACAGCTCACCCAAACTACACCAGTACCTTGATGGGTTCTCTTGATTTCACCCACTTTAATTAACTCTTCCGAGCAATTCCCTTGTTTGGCTACGACACTGGCAATATCTTCCCTGGACACAGAGTCATCTAGACCAATTATTCGAAGCTCTGCACATTTTGTGGGTCTTGATATTTTGGCCATTTCCTCGCTTAGAACCTCCTTCAATTTTCGGGCCAGTATATCAGCCTTTTCAGCGCTTGCATCTCCCGCCGTGACCTCCAGGATACGGGCACCAGTGACGGCCTTGCGGAATCGAAGGCTGGGGATACCGCAGCTGGAAAGGTCAATTTTTGCCTTTGCATCCGCTATCACTTTGGCGTATGAAACACCTTTTTCTTCAGCTCCTGGTTGCAGTGTAATGACTACTGCTGCAGTACGAGGAGGACGCAACTTTACCTGGGCTTTCAAGTTTTTCGGCTTAGATTGGTTGGTGGTTCCTGACTTTGCCGGCTGCACTAGCCCGGCGCTCTTCACGATTTCTGATGGAACAGATGAGGCCGTTTGAGTAGCCGCCTTTTTACTTTTTGCACCACGTTTCTGTACAGTAGTCCAGCCTTCTTTGTCCACGTTACTGGCGGCTATCGATACGCTTCGGGGCTCCTCTTCAGTGGGTATAAGTCTTACATTGACTGCCTCCGCCTTGTTTTTCTTATCGTTTTTCTTCTTTTTCTTTTTAGATATAGAAGAAATTGGCTCAGCTCCCGCGCTCTGCTCTTGTGTAACCGCATTTGCAGGTAGAGTTTCCTTCTTTTTGTCTGCGGCAAGGGGTGGACGCATGCGCCTTTCTGGAAGAAGTCTTTCCTCTATTCCTTCTAGCCTAGCGTTCAGCATGCTGCCCACTTGCACCAATATAGAGCGAGTGAGCTCCTGGGCAGTGTCATCGCAAGCAGTTGTAGCCATTTGACTACCCCTCAACTCTTCCGAGTGGTTTATATTTACCGGAGGCAACGCCTTCGCACTCGCGGTAATCTGTGCCATTTTGGCCTTCATGTCCACCATCTCCTTATGAAGGTCCGCCATCTCTGCTCGCAATCGAGCATTGTCAGCTTGAAGCTGTGCTGTTTCCTCTGTAACAGAGCGTGCGTACAACGCTTGTGTTGCTCCCTTTATTGAAGCAACCGCCTC
This sequence comes from Horisme vitalbata, assembly GCA_951804965.1. Classification (NCBI taxonomy): domain Eukaryota; kingdom Metazoa; phylum Arthropoda; class Insecta; order Lepidoptera; family Geometridae; genus Horisme; species Horisme vitalbata. Next base: position 18,709,445 of record OX638104.1, on the reverse strand, counting down.
TTTCAGAGCTGCAACGAAGGTGCCCTTCAGATTGCGTGATTTGGTAGCAACCTTTAGAATCAATTCCGTTGCATCCACCACCTGTTTGTTTAAGTCTGAGGCGAGCCCACTGTTTATTTCTTCCCGCACAGGTGCGACAACCAACGATCGGGCCGCCTTACGCATCTGGTAGGCTATTTCCTCTTCTGCTTTGCAGCGCCTTTCATCTTGTTCTTGCTCACGTTTCAAGGCTTTGAACTCTGCCTGAGCCTTTGCGAGACCCACATACTTTCCCGTTGTAGACGGGCGACCTCTGCCTCTCTTAGAAGTCAAACGGTTTGGTGAAGCCTGAGTTCCCTCATCGCTTGAAGCTGACTCCGGTCCCGAGTCTCCATCATGCCGTCGTTTACCACGGCTCATCTTCCTCCAAAATTTGGAGGGTAAGGATTGTGTCGAAGCCGCACTCATTCTAGAGTCTCCCTCCGACTCCAAACTTATCACCTCAGCCTCTACTCGGCTTCCTTCCTCAATGGGTAGAACCACACCGTCATCTGCCTCAGCACATTTGCTCTCCACCGTACGGAGGCTCACGTCCGATTCTGTATCGGACAGATTTGCCATTCTGGCCGAAGCAATGGACAAATCCACATCTGTTCCTTTAGGAGTCGCACAGCGGGTTAATACAACCAGCGGCTCCCTCAGTTGGTCCAAATCCGAACCCGGTATTAAACCAGAGACGTCTTTGGGGCGAGGACCAAGGCCCTCGAAGCGGTTGTTGCCCCCCCCAGAATACGAGGGGCTGCCTCCCGAAGGAGGGTGGGATTCTCCGCCGGCGGAGCCGACGGTACCCACCTGGGGTAGTATATTATTTTTACAACTCGCCATTTTTTTTTTTTTTTGTTTTTGCCGGTTTAAAGGCTCGACAGCCTGGATTGGGTTTGGGTATTCTAGCGACTGCATTACCCCTGCAGCCATACATCCTCTAGTCGAACACCGAAACGTAGGATTGGGGTCTCATCACTCCTTCTCGAGGCGCTCGACTGAGCTCACCTCACTCCACCTCGACACGAGGTAAGTCCCTCCCATCTTAAACCCCCCCGCAAACACTTCCCCAACACACACCCCCACTCCCCTTCCCCACCCCACACTCCACACCACTTCACCCCCATTTTCCCCCCCCACACACCCCTTTACCCTCCCAAACCCCCCCCCCCCACCCCCAAAAACGTCTGGCGGTTTTAGTTACGTCTATTTCTGAAGGAATTAGACCAATAACAGGGGACAACCACGTGAAGGATAATCCGCCAGGCTTGCCTTAGGGATCGGCGACTGTTGCGCTACACTCCCCTAAGACCATCCGCACCTTACCCTTCTTGAAGAGATGAGTAAGGTAGGGCCTATGTCTATGCTACGCCAGCGGCTACTGAGAGAAGCTACAGCAGCAGAACGCAAGCTAGGCAAAGCAACTATTAAAGCATAGACATAAGCCCCCCCCCAACCTAACCTAACCTAACCTAACCTAACCTAACCTTTTTTTTTTTTTTAACCCGGGTAATGCTTTTACGCATACCCTCCCGTCGGGGGGGACGGAAGGGTTATGTGGGACTCGCCGGAGGACTCTCCGGAATACCCACTAAACCCCCGGGGCACTACCGCATCGTCTGGTGGGAGGGAGGGCTGGGAAACTGGCAGAGCCCTTACATCCAGCCCCCCCCTGACGACCGCCCGCCTTTACAGCGGGGCCTTCGCACACCTTCCGTTGTGGAAGGGGCCCGGGAATGATCGCGAGTGCTCAGCCATTCCCGCCCAACGGAGGTGGAGGATAGGTGCAATGCGGGAGAAGACGCCCCCGCGCCTTACTCCCGCTATCCTCCACCAGGGGGAGGAAGACGGCTGTCGTACAACCGCCTTCTACCACCCCGTCTTCGCCTGCGGAGCGGCGCTGCGAGAGGGTCATCCTCCCGCTCGCGCTCCGCTGCCTCCTTTTGGGACATTACGTCTTCACAAAAGGAGGCAACCGCTGCCCAGGCCTCCTCGCTTCCCAGCATGGAGACAACCACGCTAGGTAGCGAGAGGTCCTGGCCCACCACCGCGACCATATCCCGTCGCGGATCGGACCATGACGGGCACACCTCAAGGGTGTGCTGCGCCGTGTCCACCGCCGCGCCACAGTCGTGGCACGACGGGGTCTCCTCCCTTCCGATCCGGTGCAGGCACTTGCCGAAGCAACCGTGCCCGGATAACACCTGCACCAGACGGAAGGAGAGGAACCCATGCGACCGCCCGAGCCAATCTTTAAGGACTGGCCCGAGCGCGTCCAGTGTTCGGCGGCCGAAAGTGGCGGAGGCGAGAGCATCCGTCCAATGCTGGACGATGGCGTCCTTCGCCTCTCGCCGGACGGCCTCTCGCTCGTCTGCAGCGGGGTGCTCCCCGAGCGCCCTGCGTCCCGCCGTCCACTCATACACTCTGGCTAGCACCCACGCCTCGAGTTCCCAAGGAGGGGTGCCAGCCAGAGCGCACGACGCCGCGAAGCCAACCGAGCGGTAGGCCCTCGCCACCCGCTGTGCAATGGCCCTTTGGGGCCGGCGGATCGCGGTAGCGTTCTCCCTCCTGTGGAGAGACTCCACCCAGATGGGGGCCCCGTAAAGGGCCATACTTTTTAGTATGCCGGCATACAAATGCCGGCATCGCGCCTTGGGGCCTCCCAAGTTCGGGAGGAGCCACGAGAGGGCGTTTGCCGCCCTCAACAGGCGCGTCGACAGCCCGCTGAAGTGTGGGCCGAAGCGCCACCTGCTATCAAGGATGAGGCCCAGATATTTAATCTGGGTCCTCACCCCGATCCTGAAGCCTTCCACGACAATGTGGGCGTCAGGAGGGATGCGTTGCCGGGGCCCGTGGAAGAACACGGCCTCGGTTTTGTGCAGCGCAACCCCCAATCCAAGCCGGCGGATCCTTCCTGCGACCAAGGACCCGCCAGCCGAGGCCAAAGTGGCCGCCTCCCTAAAATCCGTCCCCCGGGCGGTAAGGAGAGTGTCATCCGCGTAGCAGATGACACTCGTGCCCTGGAGAAGGGATCCCCGCAGGAGCCAATCGAAGCCGATGTTCCACAGGAGTGGTCCTAGGACAGACCCCTGTGGAACACCGGACTCTGCGCCGTACCTCCGTACTTGGCCAGTTTTGTCTACGAGGAGGACCACCCGATCCTCCAAGTAACTGGCCAAGAGGTCCATCAAGTATTGAGGCACTCCGTGGTACCGGAGTGCCTCCAGGATTGTCAAGTGCGGGACGGAGTTGAAGGCGTTGGCTATATCGAATGACACAGCCAACACTCCGTCCCCGCAATCTACGGCCTCCCGCACTTGGCCTTTCAGGCGGGCCAACGCATCCACTGTCGAACGCCCCGTTCGGAAACCAAATTGGGCGTCCGACAGGTCCGGTCCTACCTCCCGCAGGAGACCATTAAGCCGGGCGGCAATAATCCCCTCGAACATCTTACCGACCTCATCTAACAGAACGATGGGCCGGTATGCCGAAGGGGACTCAGCCGGGCGTCCCTCCTTACGGAGCAGGCACAGCTGCCCCTCCTTCCAAGCTTTTGGGAACCTCCCAGCCGTGAAACACGCGCTGAAGAGGTCCCGGAACCTATTCTCCATTTGGGTGGCGGCGATGGCCACCACCCGTGCGGGGATGCCGTCTGGCCCGGGGGCGGTTTTCTTAGCGCGGAGACGAAGGGTCGCCGCACCAAACTCCGCCTCCGTGACTGGAGGAACCTCCTCTTCCGGCGGAGCCGTCTCTCGCGGAGGGTCCATTACTGGTGGGGCAAAATCGGTCCTGCTCGGGAACAAGGACCGGACCACCCCATCCAGCAATGACGGCTCGAGGGTCTCCGCCAGCGGGGGACCGAAGGGGCGCAGTTTATTCCGCGCCGCCTTGTATGGTCTCCCATACGGGTCCCTGTCGAGACCTTCCAGCAGTTCGGCTCGCGCCGCGTCATCGGCGGCGAACATCGCTGCCTTAAGGACCTTCTTCGCCTCTACGTAGGAGGCGTAGAGAAGATCCTCGTTCGGCAAGTCCCGCACACTTCGCCGCCGGCTCCGTGTGTAGGCCCTCCTGGCCACCACGCAGGCGGCTCGGAGCCCCGCCAGCTCCTCCGTCCACCAGTAGACGGCGCGACGGGGAGCCGGGCGGTGAGACCGGGGCATGCTAGAGTTGCACACCTCGGTCAGGGACTCCCGCAGTTGGACCGCTGCAGCGTCCACGTCCAGGACATTGACAGGAGGCGAGAGCCAGTCCTGGACAAACGCCGCCTCCTTAGCCGCCTCTCGGTTCAGGCGGGTGAGAGCCCACCGTGGAAAGGGGGATTGGCCCGAGCGGGCCATCCCTCGGGGGCTCTGTGTGGAGATGTCGAACCGCACATATCGGTGGTCCGACAAGGTCTCCACCATTTCAACGCGCCAGTCGACAACGCGGGCGGCAAGAGCGGGGGTGGCGAACGACAGGTCAACCACTGTCCCTCCCCGTTGCCGCACACACGTGTCGATCGTCCCTCTGTTAAGGAGGGACACGCCGCACGAGGCCGCCCAAGACTCGACGGCTCTCCCACGAACGTTGCAAGAGGCGGCCTGGTTGCCCCAGGCCACCGACTTGGCGTTTAGGTCACCTAATACGGCGACCTGGCGAGGCGCCGCCCTCCCGACAACTGCGGTGAGGATTCCCAGGAAATCCTCGAAATCGGATAGAGGGCGATTAGGGGAGAAATACACGCCCACAAGGGCTATATCTCCCCACGCGGCGGCCACGTATCCCGGTCCCCTCTCTAAGAGCGAGAGGGGAGGGGAGTCTGTGGAAGACCGCGACACTAACGCCACCAAGCCGTCCCGATCGCCCAGCCAACGGCCAGGCACCGAGTACGGCTCAGCAACCACCGCCACGTCCACCAACCACTCAGCCATGGCCTGCATCAGCAGGTCTTGGGCGGCTTTGCAGTGGTTGGCGTTCGTTTGGAGGATGCGATGTCCGGACCTAACCATCATTCAGACATCGCACCCCTCTCGTCTTCCACCGAGGTCCCGGGAACTTCCGGGGCGGCGGTGGTGGCAGCAGGCTGGGACGGTGCCTGCGCTTTGCCCTTCTTTGGGGGAGGATTGCAGTTCCTCCCCGTCATTATATGGCCCGCTGGGCGGCCACTGGCGGCACATACCACGCAGTGCGGCGTGGCGGCCGTGCATGTTGCGGACTTGTGCCCCTCCTTACCGCAGCGGTAACAGCACTCTGACCTGTCCACTTTGGACGGACAGAGGGCCCGCGTGTGTCCAACTGCGAAGCACTTGAAGCAGCGCAGAGGCTGTTCTCCAAGTGCTCGGACCACACTCGAGCTGAAGCCCACCGCTAGCCGTCCCTTGGCGAGGACGGCCTTGGCTGCGGTGACTGGGCACTCCAGGCGAATGGTGCCCATGCCACCGCGGCCGGGCCTGATGGCCCGACCCTGCACCGCTGCGACGTCGCAGCCCCCTATTGCTGCGACCGCCGCCACCACCTCCTCTTTGGTGACCGAATCGTCAAGATTGGTCACCTCCAAGGCAGCAGACTTCACAGGTCTGGCAACCTTGGCCGCGTCCGCGATGACCTCTCGCAGTTTAGAAGCGAAGAGGTCCGCATTTGCACCTCCCTGGGCCCCCGGGAACTCGAAGATACGAGCCCCGGCTTGAGTCTGACGGCACGCGATTGCGCCGATGCCCAACTTTGTGGGATCAGCGTTGGCACGAGCCCGTTTTAAAACGGACTCGTACGTCTCGCCCCGCTCTGCAGCCTCCGCGGTGAGCGTCACCACGACCGCTGCGGTCTTGGGAGGAACCAACTTCCTTCCACCGGCTGGGGCCCGTTTTGCTGCGGGAGCAGGGTTGGCGGGCTTAGGGGCCGACTTTTTCCCCTTCCCCTTCCCCTTTCCCTTGCCGGTCGTCTGGGACGGGCAGGGAGGGGTGATGTTGGGTGGGGAGGCAGGGGCGGCGACCGTCTTCGCCTTCTTTTTGGCCTTGCCCTTCCCCTTCTTGCCAACCTTCGTCCAGTCGTTGGACGGGGTGGTGGAGGGGAGAAGGGCGTCCTCCATCTGGGAGGATGGCCCCGGCTCGCACTGCCTCTTCTCCGCCGCGAGGGGCGGTCGGAGGCGTTTCTCCGGCAAGAGCCTGTCTTCAATGCCGGCGAGGCAGGCTCTTGTAAAGGCCCTTTCCTCCATGACGACCTTGCGGATGACATCCTCAAGGTTTGAGGAGGAGGGAGGGCTCTCGACCGCTGGTCTCGGCTCGGCTTGAGTTGGCCGGGCCGTGAGTTCAGCCAGCTTCTTGTGCAGCTGGCTGACCTCCGACTGCAGACGATCCACCTTCGCCTGCAGTTGCCGTGTCTCATCCGTGGCTGTGCGCTGCACCAGCTCACGGATGATGCCTGCCATGCTGGCGGCCCTGCACTTAAGGGACTTCTGGAAAGTCCCCTTAAGATTTGAGGACTTAGAGGCAACCTCCTTGATCCCCTCTTCGTCCTCTAGGGCCATGCGCTCCAGCTCGGCCAGTGAATGGTCCGCGTACAGGACGCAGGACGCACCGTAACCAGACTTGGCCCGGGTGGCTATAGCCTGCTGTTCCTTAGTAGCCACCTGCTCCTCCAGGTCCTGCTGGAGTTGGTCTCGCCGAGCCAGGTTAAGCTCGCGTTGAGCTTCCGCCAGACCCACGTCGTGGGTGTCCGCCACATTGGAAGGCTTCTTGGCCTTCGCCTTCTTTTTCGGCTTGGCACTCCTCGCAGAGTCCGAGGAGCCCTCGCCACCGTCCTTAAGGAAGGCCCGCTTTCGCTTTTGTAAGCGACTTCCCGCATCCACTGCCGAACCGACGTCCGACTCCATTGCAAGAGACTCGTCGGAATCCGACAAGTCCCCCGCCCCGCGATACATGCTAGCCGCAGATGGTGCGCGGCTAGCCTCTGACGCTGAAGCGTCATCGCCTGCGTGGCCCTGAGAAGGGCCTTTTGGTTGGCCCTGAGAAGGGCCTTTTGGCTGGCCCTGAGAAGGGCCTTTTGGGTGGCCCTGAGAAGGGCCTTTTGGTTGGCCCTGAGAAGGGCCTTTTGGGTGGCCCTGAGAAGGGCCTTTTAGGAAACGCCCGGAGGCGTCCCGCGAAGGCTGCTTAGGCATATCCGCAATAGTCGTAGAGTCCGCAATAAGTCTACGACGCACAGTGCACTTTAGCCGAGCCCGATCTGCCACTCCGTTACGGTGGTCAGAATCGGGTCGTTTCCAGGGGACGCGACGTGGACGCAAGCACTGTGGGGGGTCCCCCAACCTAACCTAACCTAACCTAACCTAACCTAACCTAACCTAACCTAACCTAACCTAACCTAACCCCCCCCCCCCCCCCCCCCCCAAAACGTCTGGCGGTTTTAGTTACGTCTATTTCTGAAGGAATTAGACCAATAACAGGGGACAACCACGTGAAGGATAATCCGCCAGGCTTGCCTTAGGGATCGGCGACTGTTGCGCTACACTCCCCTAAGACCATTCGCACCTTACCCTTCTTGAAGAGATGAGTAAGGTAGGGCCTATGTCTATGCTAAGCAAGCGGCTACTGAGAGAAGCTACAGCAGCAGAACGCAAGCTAGGCAAAGCAACTATTAAAGCATAGACATAACCTAACCTTTTTTTTTTTTTTTTTTTTTTTTTTTTTTTGACCCGGGGAATCCATCTTACGGATACCACCCGTTAGGGTGGTTATGTGGGACTCTCCGCTAATGAGACGGCATACCCACTAAACCCCGGGGTGTTTCTCCTCGCCGCAAAAGTGATGTGGTCGCGGGATCTATAACATTACACCGCAACCACTTCGGCGGATGTCCGTTAGGACTCTTCTTAACGAGGCGTTGGCCTTAACTCTTTGGCGTTCCCGAAACACAGGGAACAATACAGCTATGGGCTTTTATTCGGGCACAAACCCCCCGATCTGTTTCCCGAAAGCCAACTCTGGGTGGATCAACAATCTTGTCGATAAGCTCCTGCAGGGACGTATTGGTACTCTATTGACCTGATACGTCCATGCGGTCCACCTCGTCAGTCGATCCATGACTGATCTGTGAAGGAACCTTGGAGGGCTCTGCTACAACTGATGGCTGCACAGCCTTCTTCGACTTTTTTGTCCCCTTTTGGTTTAAGGGAGGCTTTGCAGAGCACGCCTTTGACCCGATGCGGTGGTTGGCGGCTTTGTTAACCGCCTCACATACTGGGCAGTGGGGATCCTCAGTACATTCAGCAGATTTATGCCCCGGCTTGCCACAGCAGAAGCATAAAGCACTGCGGTCAGTCCCTTTGCAATTTACACCCATGTGCCCGGGCTCCAGGCACTTATAACACCTCAATGGTCTCGGCTCTAAGATCTTAAGACGAGCCGAGACCCATCCAACCAAGAGCTTCCCTCCTGCAGCCTTCTTGGCCGCGGCTATCGGGCACTGTAGTCTTATTTGCCCCTCTAGGCGGCCTGGAAGCCGTGTAATTTCTCCAGCCTTAATAGCCTCCACCTTGCATTCTCCCGCTTTAGCAAAAGCAGCTACTACTTCTTCTTTGGTTGTTGAATCATCCAGACCCGAAATTTGCACTCCAATACATTTCTCGGGTCTGGAGATTTTAACCAGCCTTGTGCCCAGGGTGTCTTTGAGCTTCTGTGCCAGGGCATCTGCTTTTTTCGCACTCTCGGCACCAGGCACCTCCAGTAGCCGCGCACCAGTGGCAGTGATGCGAAACTTTAGCTCATCAATGCCGAGGTCTTTCAGGTTAACACCCTTTTTGGCCTCGGCTAGCACGTCGCTATATGGCACACCGCGCTCTTTTGGGCCTGGGTTCATCGTCAGTACCACCACTGCTGACCGTGGAGGATGCAACCTAGGTGCCTTATTTTCCTTCTTCTTTTGGAGAGTGGCTTGAGCCTTCGGCGCTCCCTCAACAGCCCTATTCTCCTTTTTCTCTTTCTTCTTTTTGCCTTTCCGCGTTACCGTACTCCAACCTTCTTCCAAGGAATTGGGCGCAGCAGGCAACGGGCAGGGCTCTTTTTCAACCACCTGTGGCCTTACATTGGCTTTGAGGGCCGTAGAAACAGGGGCCTTAGCAGGTGATTTGGAGACATCTTCAGAGGCCTTTTTCTTCTTTGCAGCAGCCAGTGGTGGAGCTACGTTCTGCTTGTCCGCGGCTAACGGTAGTCGAAGCCGCTTTTCCGGCAACAGCCTTTCTTCTAAGCCATCCAGTCTCGCATTTACCATGCTGCCTACTTGCAGCATTATAGACCGTGTCAGCTCTTCTGCCAATTCTCGTTGACTGGTGTCAATGTGAGTTGCAACTTCCATTTGGCTCGGCTTTTCCATGCACACAGGGGCCTCAGCCATTTTCGTCTTTATATCTAATAGCTCCTTACGCAGTTCCGCCATCTCAGCTCGTAAGCGGGCGTTATCTGCTTGAAGCTTAGCTGTTTCCTCCGAGACTGAGCGAGTGTACAGAGCCCCTACAGCAGCTTTTATGGATGCGGTCGCGTCTTTTAGGGCAGCGACAAAAGTTCCCTTCAGGTTGCTTGATTTAGTGGCGACCTTAAGGATGATTTCGATCGCATCCAGCACCTGTTTGTTCAGGTCAGAAGCCAGCCCGTTTTCCTCCTCTTCACGAACAGGAGGAGCCACCACGAAGCGGGACGCTCGTGACACCTGAGCAGCCACCTCCTTTTCAGCCTCCTGTTGTGCTGCTCGCCGCGCTTCCTCTCGCTGCAGAGCTTTTAACTCCATATTTGCCTTACCGAAGCCAACGTACTTCCCTGTCGTTGGAGGGCGCCCTCTTCCTCTTTTTGAGGTCGGTATTTTTGTAGAAACTGGCGCATCATTTGCCCCAGACTCTGATCCTGATTCCTCCTGATATCGACGCTTACCGCCAACGACTTTCTTCAAAAGCTTCGTGCGTTTGGGTTCCACGTCGGTGCCGCTAACTCTCGAGTCAGCCTCGGACTCCGAACTAAGGATCTCGATATCGTATCGAGAGATTACATCTCCTTTAAAAAGGTTCTCTTCCCCAAAGGGGGAGACCTCACCTCCTGCCTTCTCGGTGTTGTTGTGCACCGAAGTGCCATCATTCTCCTCATCTACATCTGGGTGGTCATTAAGACCGGGTTTGTTTTTTGTGTTAGGTGCTTCCATTTTGATTCCCACGAGTAAGTGGGAAAGGTTGGTCACCCCGGACAGTGCCCACTGTAACCGGGGAAGCCTAACGTAACCCGCTCAGGGGGACGGCATGTCCCTGGCGGGGGATGCAGTAGCGACTGGAACTCCGTCCAGCCTTCCAGACCTCGCGCTGCACCGCCGCTTGTACTCGGGTAATTTTTTATAGAGGTTGTCTTCCTCGCGACCCAGGCGACCAAGCCAAGGCCATCGGTCCCGCTCAGATCCCGAAACATGACCGGAAATCATATCGCGGGATTACGATTTCGGAGCGGTGGTACGGAAGATGAACTTCCAGTACCTGCCCGACGGCAGTATGAGTGCACGCCGAGCCCGACTCCTCAGCGCGTGAAGCGCTCCTACACGACTACCCCGCAGGGTAACACCAATACGAGGGAAATCCCTCCACTCCCTACACCCCCCGCAAACACTTCCCCAACACACACTCCCACTCCCCTTCCCAACCCCACACTCCACACCACTTCACCCCCATTTTCCCCCCCCACACACCCCTTTACCCTCCCAACCCCACCCCCAAAACGTCTGGCGGTTTTAGTTACGTCTATTTCTGAAGGAATTAGACCAATAACAGGGGACAACCACGTGAAGGATAATCCGCCAGGCTTGCCTTAGGGATCGGCGACTGTTGCGCTACACTCCCCTAAGACCATTCGCACCTTACCCTTCTTGAAGAGATGAGTAAGGTAGGGCCTATGTCTATGCTACGCAAGCGGCTACTGAGAGAAGCTACAGCAGCAGAACGCAAGCTAGGCAAAGCAACTATTAAAGCATAGACATAAGCCCCCCCCCAACCTAACCTAACCTAACCTTTTTTTTTTTTTTTTTTTTTTTTTGACCCGGGGAATCCATCTTACGGATACCACCCATCCTGGGGGGAAGGGTGGTTATGTGGGACTCTCCGCCAAATGGACGGCATACCCACTAAACCCCGGAGTGTTCTTCTCACCGCTTGTATGAAGTCGCCATGGGGTCGCATTTGCGCTTCCACGACCACTTGCGGATGTCGTTGGACACTTCAATTGGAGCTTCTCATCTCCTTCTTCTTAGGGAGACGCTCCTGAACACATAAAGAGCGTCTCACTCCTTTACGTTTCTATTTCAGACACGGACCCCCCGATCCGTGCCTGAAAGCTACTGCTATGGCGGCATTTGCTGTGCAAACGCCATTCTTCTGCGGCCATGTCTCCGGCGGCGGATCATAAGAGACAAGGGATCGATCTCTCGGTTTCTCTCTGCTACCTCTTTTTCGTGCATAACTGTGCCCGAGAAGGTGACAGCCGCATTCCACCCTTCCTCACTTTCAATCATGGCCTTGAGAAAGGCCGGCAAAGTGAGGTCACTTCCAATCACCGTCGTCAAATCTACACGTTGCGATGTCCATGCAGGACACTCAGCGCGTGTGTGATGCGCGGTGTCCTCATCTCCCAATCCACAGTGGTGGCACCTTGTTGTGGGTTCACGACCAATCACATTACACAAATACCTCCCGAAGCAACCATGCCCCGTTATTATCTGTGTAAGGTGATAGGTTAGTGAGACATGTTTACGTTTAAGCCACTGAGTCAGCACGGGCCGAAACGCATTCACTACTTGCTGACTTGCCCTCGGGACTTCTAGTCTTTCTGCCCATTTCAGGAGAAGGTCCTCGTGAGCTAGTTCTCTCCAGCGATTGATCTCCTCCCGAAGCGGCCAGCCTCCGTCTGCGCGTCCCTGCGCGGTCTTAAAGTATACCTCAGCCTGGACCTTGGCTTCTAGATCCCACGGCGGACTGTTTGCCAATAAGCACGCCGCTTCATATGAGACGGTACTATACGCGCGAGCCGCCCTTAGTGCAATGGCTCGCTGTGGCCGTCGTAGCAGCGCCTTGTTGGCGGTGTTTAGAGCGTTGGCCCAAATAGGAGCCCCGTACAGCGCCTTTGACCGAACCACGCCGATGTACAGGCGGCGGCAAGCTATACTCGGACCACCTAAGTTGGGAAGGAGTTTACCGAGTACTCCAGCGAAAGCTATCAGCTTGGGCGCTAGTAGCCGAAAGTGCTCCGTAAACTTCCAGCGGCCGTCTAAAATAATACCTAGATATCGCAGTGAACGCTGCACCATAATGGTGGCTCCTCCAACCACAATCTCCATTCCCGTAGGAGGTGAGTTTCGGGGGCCGTGAAAGAAAAGGGCTTCCGATTTATTCAGAGCTACCTCCAGTCCTAGAGTTCTGATCCTGTGAACCACATGTGCTACACCAGCCGTAGCAAGTAGAGCTGCCTCCCTGTGTGTCCTTCCGCGAGCCGTTACCAGAGTGTCGTCAGCATAACACGTGACACTGATCCCATGTAAGTTCTGTCCACGGAGCACCCAGTCGTACCCGATGTTCCACAGGAGAGGTCCAAGAACAGACCCCTGTGGGACACCGCACGACATTGCTCGCCTAGACCACTCGTTTCTGGCTGGATATTTGACGGCCCTATCGACGAAGTAGTCCGCTACCACTCTTCTCAAATACCGGGGGATGCCGTGGTATTTTAGCGCCTCCTTTATTGTATCCCATGGCAAGGTGTTGAAAGCATTTGCGATGTCAAGCGAAACTGCCAACACCACCTCACCCTGGGCGACCGCTTCCTCGGTAAGGACGCGAACTCGAGAAATTGCATCTATGGTCGAACGGCCGAAGCGAAAACCAAATTGCCCATCGTGGAGATTCGGACCCACCTCCCTCATATGCTTAACGAGTCTAGCAGCGAGCACCCGCTCAAAAAGCTTGCTCATTTCATTGAGTAGCACAATAGGGCGATAGGCTGATGGTGAATCGGCAGGGCGCCCGTTCTTCCGCAGGAGGACAAGTTTGCCCGTTTTCCAAGCCCGTGGAAAGCGACCCTGGACCAAACACTCAGTAAACAGTGTCCTCACACCTTCATCCATCTGCCCCACAGCGATAACCACGGCGCGCCCTGGTATGCCATCTAGGCCAGGTGCAGTGGTTTTGCGCCGCAGTTTGAGAACAGCAGCGCCAAGTTCCGCTTCTGACACCGATGGCACTTCGTCGTCCTCTGGCTCAGCCGTGTCTGGTGGCACCATAGCTGGTGGCTGCCAAAGTCCCCTTTCGGGAAATAAGGTACCCACAACTCTTTCCACTAACTGTGGGTCCAGGCTTCTGGTTAATGGCGGAGCCCATGGGCGGAGTTTATCGGTGACCGTTTTATACGGACGACCCCACGGATCATGGGTGAGGGTCTCGAGCCATTCCTCCCATGAAGACTCTTTCGCCTCTTTAATAGCCTCCTGTAGAGTCTTGCAGGCTGTTCTGTATGCAGCATATAATTCCTGCTCTTGGTCCTCATCACGTATCCGCCTCCTCCTATAACGGGTGTACTGGCGACGCGCCGCAACGCATGCTCTCCGCAGTTGTTGGAATTCCGCTTTCCACCAGTACAACCGTTTACTGGGTGGTATCGGCTTCGCTCTTGGCATGGCAGCATCACAGATACGTGTCAGAGAGTCAGCAAGCCGCTCCGACGCTGCATCTATATCAAATGCAGCAGGACCGGGTTCCTCATTTACCCACGCCTCAACAATGGCTGCTTCTTTAGCGAGTTCTCTATTCAGTCGCTTTAATGACCATCGGATGCCTTCCTCGATGGGGGACCAATCACCTCTTCCAGGTGTTATTGAAGGCGCGGAGACATCGAAGCGGATGTATCGGTGGTCGGATAAGGTTTCCACATCCTCTCTCACAACCCAGCCTTGTATACGGCGTGCAATGGTAGAGCTCGCGAATGTGACATCTACGATAGATCCACCCTGTTGTCTTACGCATGTATCTACTGAGCCCATATTGAGGATCTCCAATCCCATGGTGACCAACCAATCTTCCAAGACATAGCCCCGTGCATCAGTCACTGGAGATCCCCACAATCTAGATTTGGCGTTGAAATCCCCAGCGACAAGCACAGGACTAGGATGTGCCTGTCTTACAAGAACCTCAACCTCTGCAAGCTTTCGCTCAAAGTCATCCAGACTTCTGTTCGGCGAAAAATACACCCCTATTACGGCAATACCATTAACTAACCCCAATACACAGCCCCGTCCCCTCGTCACTTTTTCAAAAGGTGGAGAGCCAGAAGCTCTTAAGATGGCTACTGAGTCGTCCAGATCTCCCACCCAGTTATCCCGAGGGGGAACGTAGTACGGCTCAGCCACAATAGTCACTTGTATTAACCACTCTGCCATGCTCTGGAGCAAGAGATCCTGAGCCCTGGCAGAGTGGTTGATGTTCGCCTGTAGGAAGGTAGTGGCCATCCTAACTATTTGTGTCCATGCGATCCTCCTCACTCAGCGACCGCTGTGTAGACTGTGAGGGGACCCTGGGGCTTTCACCAGCCGACTTCTTCTTCCTTTCCCTTCTATTGGGAGACTTGGCAGAGCAAGCTTTTGCTCCAACACGGTGAGTAGCCACCTTGTTTGCTGCCTCACACACAGGGCAGTGCGGGTCAGCCGTACACCGAGCCGCTTTGTGCCCAGGTTTCCCACAGTGGAAGCATAAGCTGCTACGATCAGTGCCGGTACATCGAGCGCCCATATGCCCAGGTTCCAGGCATTTGAAACATCTCAGTGGTCTAGGTTCCAGTAATTTAACGCGTACTGAGACCCAGCCCACCAAGAGCCTCCCCACTGTCACCTTTTTAGCCGCTGCGATTGGACATTGCAGTCGGATTTTACCCTCCTGGCGGTTGGGAAGACGAATGACGTCTCCGGCTTTGATCGCCTCAGTTGTACAGCCGCCTATGTCAGCTACAGCAGCGACAACTTCCTCCTTTGTAACCGAGTCATCCAGACCCGTGATCTGGAGCTCTACGCATTTTTCAGGCCTTGAGACTCGTACATTCTCTGCGCCCAAAGACTCCCTGAGCTTTTGGGCCAAGGCATTGGCTTTTTCGACGCTAGCAGTGCCTGGCACCTCAAGGAGACGTGCACCGGTGGCCGTTGTGCGGAATTTCAAGCCACCACTTATGCCAAGCTCCTTTATACATATGCGCTCCTTAGCCTCGGCAAGGACGCCACTATAGGAGACGCCGCGCTCCTGGGCACCCGGTTGGAGCGTCAGTACGACTGCCGCCGAGCGGGGAGGGTGGAGTTTCTGCGGCTTATCCTTCTTCTGCGCAGGCACCCGGACATTCACACTTTTGGGGGCCTTCTTATTCTTCTTGTTCTTGCCCTTTTTTTGGACCACCTTCCATTCATCATCCTTGGGTTGAACGGCCATAGGAGTGACGTCCATCACCTCCTCAGGTTGCACAATTGCAGAACGCGATAAAGCCACAACGGCAGCAGCAGTTGGCACAGCCACTTTCTTCCTATCTGCCGCTAAAGGGGGCCGCAGGCGTTTCTCGGGGAGTAGCCGATCTTCAATTCCCGCAATTCGTGCATTCATCATGGTACCGCATTTTTCCATGACTGCGCGAGTTAGTTCCTCCATAGACGG
This sequence comes from Horisme vitalbata, assembly GCA_951804965.1. Taxonomy (NCBI): domain Eukaryota; kingdom Metazoa; phylum Arthropoda; class Insecta; order Lepidoptera; family Geometridae; genus Horisme; species Horisme vitalbata. The sequence goes on along the minus strand of OX638104.1, from coordinate 18,693,751 downwards.
CGTTGACGGCGCTGGAGTAAGATCCAACCGAGAGGCTGACTCCTGCTGTGCGAGCTGGCGCATTTGAGCCATTTCCTTGCGGATTTCCTCCAGTTCCGCGGCTAGTTTTGCATTAGCTGCCTCCAACCGCGCAACCTCCTCTGTCACTGTGCGGGCGCGGAGCTCCTCGAAGGAGACTTTAATTGTCTCCGCAGCATCCTTAAGTGCACGCACAAACGTCCCTTTTAGGTTACCGGACGATTTGGCAACCTTCTGTATGGTATCAATAGAATCTCGTACCATCTTAACGAGATCCTGAGATTCTTGACCCTCCTTGTACTGTGTCCCGTGTGTAAAGAGTTCCGGAGACTTACAGAAAAGGGCAGCTCTGGTCTCCCTCTTGAGTCTTATGTCCTCAGCCATTTCCATTTCAGCCTGCAGCCGAAGCTCCTCTGCCTTAGCGGCATTTAATTCAGCCTTTGCTCTCGCTAGACCGACATATTTTCCAGTAGACGCCGGGCGTCCACGACCTCTCCTAGTACTAGATGCTTTCGCCGGAGTCTCATCATCATCGCCAAAGTCTGAGTTGGCGTCATCTATGTGGCGCTTTCTCCAGAAGCGCCCACTTCCTCTGTCAGAGTCCGAAACGGCCCCGGAGCCCCGAGATGCTACCGTCTGGAGGCTCACGTCCGAATCCGTATCGGATAAGTTTTTCATTTTCGCAAAAGCGATTAACGAATCTGTCTTCTCTGTTGTCACACACCGGTTTAAAACCACCAGTGGCTGCATCGATTGGTCCAATTCAGAATCCAGCAGTACGCCAGAGACTTCTTTGGAGCGAGGGCCGAGACCCTCGGAGCGAGTGTTGCCCCCCCCAGAATACGAGGGGCAGCCTCCCGAAGGAGGGTGGGATTCTCCGACGGCGGAGCCGACGGTACCCACCTGGGGTAGTTTATTATTTTCACAACTCGCCATTTTGTTTTGTTTTTGCCAGTTTAAAGGCTCGGCAGCCTGGGTTTGGGTGGTGTCCTAGGAACTGCATTCCCCCTGCAGCCATACATCCTTTCGCCGGGCACCAGAAACTTAGGATTGGGGAAAAAACACACCAAGAGGTGTATACACCAGGTGCAGCGCCCTCACGGCCACGCTCACCTTTCTCCTTCACGAGGTGCTCGACTGAGCTCACCTCACTCCTCCTCGAGGCGCTCAACTGAGCTCACCTCACTCCTCCTCGAAACCTAACCTAACCTAACCTAACCTAACCTAAACCTAACGTAAACCTAACCTAACCTAAACCTAACCTAACCTAACCTAACCTAACCTAACCTACCCTAACCTAACCTAAACCTAACCTAACCTAACCTAACCTAACCTAACCCCCCCCCCCCCCCCCCCAAAACGTCTGGCGGTTTTAGTTACGTCTATTTCTGAAGGAATTAGACCAATAACAGGGGACAACCACGTGAAGGATAATCCGCCAGGCTTGCCTTAGGGATCGGCGACTGTTGCGCTACACTCCCCTAAGACCATTCGCACCTTACCCTTCTTGAAGAGATGAGTAAGGTAGGGCCTATGTCTATGCTACGCAAGCGGCTACTGAGAGAAGCTACAGCAGCAGAACGCAAGCTAGGCAAAGCAACTATTAAAGCATAGACATAAGCCCCCCCCCAACCTAACCTAACCTAACCTAACCTAACCTAACCTAACCTAACCTAACCTAACCTAACCTAACCTAACCTAACCTTTTTTTTTTTTTTTTTTTTTTTTTTTTTTTTTTTGACCCGGGGAATCCATCTTACGGATACCACCCATTGGGGTGGTTATGTGGGACTCTCCGCTAATGAGACGGCATACCCACTAAACCCCGGGGTGTTTCTCCTCGCCGCAAGAGTGATGTGGTCGCGGGATCTATAACATTACACCGCAACCACTTCGGCGGATGTCCGTTTGGACTCTTCCTGAAGAGGCATTAGCCTTTTACTCCTTGGTGTTCCCGAAACACAGGGAACAATACAGCTATCGGCTTATGGTCGGGAACAGATCCCCCGATCTGTTTCCCGAAAGCCAGCTCTGGGTGGATCAACAATCTTGTTGATAAGCTCCTGCAGGGACGTATTGGCACTCTATTGACCTGATACGTCCATGCGGTCCACCTCGTCAGTCGATCCATGACTGATCTGTGAGGGAACCTTGGAGGGCTCTGCTACAACTGATGGCTGCACAGCCTTCGACTTTTTTGTCCCCCTTTGGTTTAAGGGAGGCTTTGCAGAGCACGCCTTTGACCCGATGCGGTGGTTGGCGGCTTTGTTAGCCGCCTCACATACTGGGCAGTGGGGATCCGCGGTACATTCAGCCGATTTATGCCCCGGCTTGCCACAGCAGAAGCATAAAGCACTGCGGTCAGTCCCTGAGCAATTTACACCCATGTGCCCGGGCTCCAGGCACTTATAACACCTCAATGGTCTCGGCTCTAAGATCTTAAGACGAGCCGAGACCCATCCCACTAAGAGCTTCCCTTCTGCAGCCTTTTTGGCCGCGGCTATCGGGCACTGTAGCCTGATTTGCCCCTCTAGGCGGCCTGGAAGCCGTGTTATTTCTCCAGCCTTGATAGCTTCCGCCTTGCATCCTCCCGCTACAGCTAAAGCGGCTATAACTTCCTCCTTGGTTGTGGAATCATCCAGGCCCGAAATTTGTACTCCAATACATTTCTCGGGTCTGGAGATTTTAACCAGCCGTGTTCCCAGGGTGTCTTTGAGCTTCTGCGCCAGGGCATCTGCTTTTTTCGCACTCTCGGCACCAAGCACCTCCAGTAGCCGCGCACCAGTGGCAGTGATGCGGAACTTTAATTCATCAATGCCGAGGTCTTTTAGGTTTACACCCTTTTTGGCCTCGGCTAACACGTCGCTATATGGTACACCGCGCTCTTTTGGGCCTGGGTTCATCGTCAGTACCACCACTGCTGACCGTGGCGGATGCAACCTAGGTGCCTTGTTTTTCTTCTTTTTTTGGGCTTGTTGTTTTGTTGTTGAAACTTCGGCGCTTGCTTGACCCTTCGGCGCTCCCTCAACAGCCCTTTTCTCCTTTTTCTCTTTCCTCTTTTTGCCTTTCCGCGTTACCGTACTCCAACCCTCATCCAAAGAATTGGGCGCAGCAGGCAACGAGCAGGGCTCTTTTTCGACCACCTGTGGCCTTGCATTGGCTTTGAGGGCCGTAGAAACAGCGGCCTTGTCAGGTGATTTGGAGACACCTTCAGAGGCCTTTTTCTTTTTTGCAGCAGCCAGTGGTGGAGCTACGTTCTGCTTGTCCGCGGCTAACGGTGGTCGAAGCCGCTTTTCCGGTAACAGCCTTTCTTCTAAGCCTTCCAGTCTCGAATTTACCATGCTGCCTACTTGCAGCATTATAGACCGTGTCAGCTCTTCTGCCAATTCTCGTTGACTGGTGTCAATGCGAGTTGCAACTTCCCTTTGACTCGGCTCTTCCATGCACACAGGGGCCTCAGCCATTTTCTTCTTTATCTCGAATAGCTCCTTACGCAGTTCCGCCATCTCAGCTCGTAAGCGGGCGTTATCTGCTTGAAGCTTTGCTGTTTCCTCCGAGACTGAGCGAGTGTATAGAGCCCCTACAGCAGCTTTTATGGACGCGGTAGCGTCTTTTAGGGCAGCGACAAAAGTTCCCTTGAGGTTGCTTGATTTAGTGGCGACCTTAAGGATGATCTCGATCGCATCCAGCACCTGTTTGTTCAGGTCAGAAGCCAGCCCGTTTTCCTCCTCTTCACGAACTGGAGGAGCCACCACGAAGCGGGACGCTCGTGATACCTGAGCAGCCACCTCCTTTTCAGCCTCCTGATGTGCTGCTCGCCGCGCTTCCTCTCGCTTTAGAGCCTTTAACTCCATATTTGCCTTACCGAAGCCAACGTACTTCCCTGTCGTTGGAGGGCGCCCTCTTCCTCTTTTTGAGGTCGGTATTTTTGGAGAAACTGGCGCATCATTTGCCCCAGACTCTGATCCTGATTCCTCTTGATATCGACGCTTACCCCCAACGACTTTCTTCAAAAACTTCGTGCGTTTGGGTTCCACGTCGGTCCCGCTAACTCTCGAGTCAGCCTCGGACTCCGAACTAAGTATCTCGATATCGTATCGAGAGATTACATCTCCTTCAAAAAGGTTCTTTTCCCCAAAGGGGGAGACCTCACCTCCTGCCTTCTCGGTGTTGCTATGCACCGAAGTGCCATCATTCTCCTCATCTACATCTGGGTGGTCATTATGACCGGGTTTGTTTTTAATGTTAAGAGCTTCCATTTTGATTCCCACGAGTAAGTGGGAAAGGTTGGTCACCCCGGACAGTGCCCACTGTAACCGGGGAAGCCTAACGTAACCCGCTCAGGGGGACGGCATGTCCCTGGCGGGGGATGCAGTAGCGACTGGAACTCCGTCCAGCCTTCCAGACCTCGCGCTGCACCGCCGCTTGTACTCGGGTAATTTTTTATAGAGGTTGTCTTCCTCGCGACCCAGGCGACCAAGCCAAGGCCATCGGTCCCGCTCAGATCCCGAAACATGACCGGAAATCATATCGCGGGATTACGATTTCGGAGCGGTGGTACGGAAGATGAACTTCCAGTACCTGCCCGACGGCAGTATGAATGCACGCCGAGCCCGACTCCTCAGCGCGTGAAGCGCTCCTCCACAACTACCCCGCAGGGTAACACCAATACGAGGGAAATCCCTCCCACTTCCTAAACCCCCCCGCAAACACTTCCCCAACACACACCCCCACTCCCTTTTCCCACCCCACACTCCACACCACTTCACCCCCATTTTTCCCCCCCCACACACCCCTTTACCCTCCCAAACCCCCCCCCAAAACGTCTGGCGGTTTTAGTTACGTCTATTTCTGAAGGAATTAGACCAATAACAGGGGACAACCACGTGAAGGATAATCCGCCAGGCTTGCCTTAGGGATCGGCGACTGTTGCGCTACACTCCCCTAAGACCATTCGCACCTTACCCTTCTTGAAGAGATGAGTAAGGTAGGGCCTATGTCTATGCTACGCAAGCGGCTACTGAGAGAAGCTACAGCAGCAGAACGCAAGCTAGGCAAAGCAACTATTAAAGCATAGACATAAGCCCCCCCCCAACCTAACCTAACCTTTTTTTTTTTTTTTTTTTTATTTTTTTTTTTTTTTTTTTAACCCGGGTAATGCATTTACGCATACCCTCCCGTCGGGGGGGGGACGGAAGGGTTATGTGGGACTCGCCGGAGGACTCTCCGGAATACCCACTAAACCCCCGGGGCACTACCGCATCGTCTGGTGGGAGGGAGGGCTGGGAAACTGGCAGAGCCCTTACATCCAGCCCCCCCCTGACGACCGCCCGCCTTTACAGCGGGGCCTTCACACACCTCCCGTTGTGGGAGGGGCCCGGGAATGACCGCGAGTGCTCGGCCATTCCCGCCCAACGGAGGTGGAGGATAGGTGCAATGCGGGAGAAGACGCCCCCGCGCCTTACTCCCGCTATCCTCCACCAGGGGGAGGAAGACGGCTGTCGTACAACCGCCTTCTACCACCCCGTCTTCGCCTGCGGAGCGGCGCTGCGAGAGGGTCATCCTCCCGCTCACGCTCCGCTGCCTCCTTTTGGGACATGACGTCTTCACAAAAGGAGGCAACCGCTGCCCAGGCCTCCTCGCCTCCCAGCATGGATACGACCACACTAGGTAGCGAGAGGTCCTGGCCCACCAACGCGACCATTACTCGTCGCGGCTCGGACCATGACGGGCACACCTCAAGGGTGTGCTGCGCCGTGTCCTCTGCCGCGCCACAGTCGTGGCAAGACGGGGTCTCCTCCCTTCCGATCCGGTGCAGGCACTTGCCGAAGCAACCATGCCCGGATAACACCTGCACCAGACGGAAGGAGAGGAACCCATGCGACCGCCCGAGCCAATCTTTAAGGACTGGCCCGAGCGCGTCAATTGTTCGGCGGCCGAAAGTGGCGGAGGCGAGGGCATCCGTCCAATGCTGGACGATGGCGTCCTTCGCCTCTCGACGGACGGCCTCCCGCTCGTCTGCAGCGGGGTGCTCTCCGAGCGCCCTGCGTCCCGCCGTCCACTCATACACTCTGGCTAGCACCCACGCCTCGAGTTCCCAAGGAGGGGTACCGGCCAGAGCGCACGACGCCGCGAACCCAACCGAGCGGTAGGCCCTCGCCACCCGCTGTGCAATGGCCCTTTGGGGCCTGCGGATGGCGGTAGCGTTCTCCCTCCTGTGGAGGGAGTCCGCCCAGATGGGGGCTCCGTAAAGGGCCATACTTTTAAGAATGCCGGCATACAAATGCCGGCATCGCGCCTTGGGGCCTCCCAAGTTCGGGAGAAGCCACGAGAGGGCGTTTGCCGCCCTCAACAGGCGCGTCGACAGCCCGCTGAAGTGTGGGCCGAAGCGCCACCTGCTATCGAGGATGAGGCCCAGATATTTAATCTGGGTCCTCACCCCGATCCTAACGCCCTCCACAACAATGTGGGCGTCAGGAGGGATGCGTTGCCGGGGCCCGTGGAAGAACACGGCCTCGGTCTTGTGCAGCGCAACCCGCAATCCCAGCCGCCGGATCCTTCCTGCTACCAAGGACCCGCCAGCCGAGGCCAAAGTGGCCGCCTCCCTAATATCCCTCCCCCGGGCGGTGAGCAGAGTGTCATCCGCGTAGCAAATTACACTCGTGCCCTGGAGAAGGGATCCCCGCAGGAGCCAATCGAAGCCGATGTTCCACAGGAGTGGTCCTAGGACAGACCCCTGCGGAACACCGGACTCTGCGCCGTATCTCCGCACTTGGCCAGTTTTGTCCGCCACCAGGACCGCCCGATCCTCCAAATAACTGGCCAAGAGGTCCCTCAAGTATTGAGGCACTCCGTGGTACCGGAGTGCCTCCAGAATCGTCAAGTGCGGGACGGAGTTGAAGGCGTTGGCTATATCGAATGATACAGCCAACACTCCGTCTCCGCAATCCACGGCCTCCCGCACTTGGCCTTTCAGGCGGGCCAACGCATCCACTGTCGAACGCCCTGTTCGGAAACCGAATTGGGCGTCCGACAGACTCGGCCCTACCTCCCGCAGGAGGCCATTCAGCCGGGCGGCAATAATGCCCTCGAACATCTTACCGACCTCATCTAACAGAACGATGGGCCGGTATGCCGAAGGGGAGTCCACCGGGCGTCCCTCCTTACGGAGCAGGCACAGTTGTCCCTCCTTCCAAGGTTTCGGGAACCTCCCAGCAGTGAAACACGCGCTGAAGAGGTCCCGAAACCTACCCTCCATTTGAGTGGCGGCAATGGCCACCACCCGTGCGGGCACGCCATCTGGCCCAGGGGCGGTTTTTTTAGCGCGGAGGCGAAGGGTCGCCGCACCAAACTCCGCCTCCGTGACTGGAGGGACCTCCTCTTCCGGCGGAGCCGTCTCTCGCGGAGGGTCCATTACTGGTGGGGTAAAATCGGTCCTGCTCGGAAACAAGGACCGGACCACCCCATCCAGCAATGACGGCTCTAGGGTCTCCGCCAGCGGGGGACCGAAGGGGCGCAGTTTGTTCCGCGCCGCCTTGTATGGTCTCCCATACGGGTCCCTGTCGAGACCCTCCAGCAATTCGGCTCGCGCCACATCGTTGGCGGCGAACATTGCCGCCTTGAGAACCTTCCCTGCCTCTACGTAGGAGGCATAGAGAAGGTCCTCGTTCGGCAGGTCCCGCACACTTCGCCGCCGGCTCCGCGTGTAGGCCCTCCTGGCCACCACGCAGGCGGCTCGAAGTCCCGCTAGCTCCTCCGTCCACCAGTAGACGGTGCGACGGGGAGCCGGGCGTTGAGACCGAGGCATGCAAGAGTTGCACACCTCGGTCAGAGACTCCCGCAGTTGGACCGCTGCAGTATCCACGTCAAGGACATTGATAGGAGGCGAAAGCCAGTCCTGGACGAAAGCCGCCTCCTTTGCCGCCCCTCGGTCCAGGCGGGTGAGAGCCCACCGTGGAAAGGGGGATTGGCCCGAGCGGGCCATCCTCCGGGGGCTCTGGGTGGAGATTTCGAACCGCACATATCGGTGGTCCGACAAGGTCTCCACCATTTCAACTCGCCAGTCGACAACGCGGGCGGCAAGAGCGGGGGTGGCGAACGACAAGTCTACCACTGTCCCTCCCCGTTGCCGCACACACGTGTCGACCGTCCCTCTGTTAAGGAGGGACACGCCGCACGAGGCCGCCCAAGACTCGACGGCCCTCCCGCGAACGTTGCAAGAGGCGGCCTGGTTGCCCCAAGCCACAGACTTGGCGTTCAGATCACCCAGTACGGCGACCTGGCGAGGCGCCGCCCTCCCGATAACTGCGGTGAGGATTCCCAAGAAATCCTCGAAATCGGATAGAGGGCGATTAGGGGAGAAATAGACGCCCACAAGGGCTATGTCTCCCCACGCGGCGGCCACGTATCCCGGTCCCCTCTCTAAGAGCGAGAGGGGAGGGGAGTCTGTGGAAGACCGCGACACTAACGCCACCAAGCCGTCCCGATCGCCCAGCCAACGGCCAGGCACCGAATACGGCTCGGCAACCACCGCCACGTCCACCAACCACTCAGCCATAGCCTGCATCAGCAGGTCTTGGGCGGCTTTACAGTGGTTGGCGTTAGTCTGGAGGATGCGATGTCCGGACCTAACCATCATTCAGACATCGCACCCCTCTCGTCTTCCGCCGAGGTCCCGGGAACTTCCGGGGCGGCGGTGGTGGCGGCAGGCTGGGACGGTGCCTGCGCTTTGCCCTTCTTTGGGGGAGGATTGCAGTTCCTCCCCGTCATTACGTGGCCCGCCGGGCGGCCGCTGGCGGCACATACCACGCAGTGTGGCGTGGCGGCCGTGCATGTGGCGGACTTGTGCCCCTCCTTACCGCAGCGGTAGCAGCACTCTGACCTGTCCACTTTGGACGGACAGAGGGCCCGCGTGTGTCCTAGTACGAAGCACTTGAAGCAGCGCAGAGGCTGTTCTCCAAGTGCTCGGACCACACTCGAGCTGAAGCCCACCGCTAGCCGTCCCTTGGCGAGGACGGCCTTGGCTGCGGTGACTGGGCACTCCAGGCGAATGGTGCCCATGCCACCGCGGCCGGGCCTGATGGCCCGCCCCTGCACCGCTGCGACGTCGCAGCCCCCTATTGCTGCGACCGCCGCCACCACCTCCTCTTTGGTGACCGAATCGTCAAGATTGGTCACCTCCAAGGCAGCACACTTCACAGGTCTGGCTACCTTGGCCGCGTCCGCGATGACCTCTCGCAATTTAGATGCGAAGAGGTCCGCGTTTGCACCTCCCTGGGCCCCCGGGAACTCGAAGATACGAGCCCCGGCTTGGGTCTGACGGCACGCGATTGCGCCGATACCCAACTTTGTGGGATCGGCGTTGGCACGAGCCCGTTTTAAAACGGACTCGTACGTCTCGCCCCGCTCCGCAGCCTCCGCGGTGAGAGTCACCACGACAGCTGCTGTCTTGGGAGTAACCAACTTCCTCCCACCGGCTGGGGCCCGTTTTGCTGCGGGAGCAGGGTTGGCGGGCTTAGGGGTCGACTTTTTCCCCTTCCCCTTCCCCTTTCCCTTGCCGGTCGTCTGGGACGGGCAGGGAGGGGTGATGTTGGGTGGGGAGGCAGGGGCGGCGACCGTCTTCGCCTTCTTTTTGGCCTTGCCCTTCCCCTTCTTGCCAACCTTCGTCCAGTCGTTGGACGGGGTGGTGGAGGGGAGAAGGGCGTCCTCCATCTGGGAGGATGGCCCCGGCTCGCATTGCCTCTTCTCCGCCGCGAGGGGCGGTCGGAGGCGTTTCTCCGGCAAGAGCCTGTCTTCGATGCCGGCGAGGCATGCTCTTGTAAAGGCCCTTTCCTCCATGACAACCTTGCGGATGATATCCTCAAGGTTCGAGGAGGAGGGAGGGCTCTCGACCGCTGGTCTCGGCTCGGCTTGAGTTGGCCGGGCCGTGAGTTCAGCAAGCTTCTTATGCAGCTGGCTGACCTCCGACTGCAGGCGATCCACCTTCGCCTGCAGTTGCCGTGTCTCATCCGTGGCTGTGCGCTGCACCAGCTCACGGATGATGCCTGCCATGCTGGCGGCCCTGCACTTAAGGGACTTCTGGAAAGTCCCCTTCAGATTTGAGGACTTAGAGGCAACCTCCCTGATCCCCTCTTCGTCCTCTAAAGCCATCCGCTCCAGCTCGGCCAGTGAATGGTCCGCGTACAGGACGCAGGACGCACCGTAACCAGACTTGGCCCGGGTGGTTAAAGCCTGCTGCTCCTTTGTAGCGACCTGCTCCTCCAGGTCCTGTTGCAGTTGCTCTCGCCGAGCCAGGTTTAGCTCGCGTTGAGCATCCGCTAGACCCACAACCTAACCTAACCTAACCTAACCTAACCTAACCTAACCTAACCTAACCTAACCTAACCTAACCTTTTTTTTTTTTTTTTTTACGCGGAGAAATCCATCATGGATACCTCCCACCTCGGGGGGAGACAGGAGGTTATGTGAGACTCTTACTCACTAAAACTCCGCGGGGTTCCAACTTAACGCTTGAACGTCTAGGCCTTGGGTACAAAGAGACTTCCAATGCCTCGACAGCGTTGGCTCTATTCGAGCCCCGTCTTTACTCGAATTTGAGAGGCGCGCGGAACCTCCACACGCACCGTCTCTAGGCTTAGAGTAGGCGGCGGACACCCCCCCGGTGCCGCCGCCATAGCCTTATGGGGGTTGAAGGGTATGGAGGCCTCTCCTCCTTCGCCCAACTCTCCTACTGCGGATAGGGTTTTGGGTGGTGATTTCCCTTTCTCTTTCTGCAGTTTCCTTCTGGGTCAGAACTTCTTCGCAGAAGGTGTTCATAGCTTCCCAAACCTCTTCTCTTCCCACCATGGCCTCAACCAATGCTGGAAGTGAGAGATCGGGCCCGACAACATCAGTTAGATCCTGACGAGGTGATGCCCAGGCAGGGCAGTCCTCCAGCGTATGTTGTGAGGTGTCAATTGCACTGTCACAATGATGACAGGCTGGGGATTCCTCTCTTCTAATCCGGCACAGGTACTTCGAGAAGCAGCCGTGTCCTGAAAGTACCTGTGTCAGACGAAAAGACAGGTAACCGTGCTCTCTACTAAGCCACTCCTTTAATACTGGGCGCACCGCCTGAATTGTCTTCAGGCCAGCATTTGGTTGCGCCAGCCTTACCAGCCACTCCTCCACGAGTATTTCATTAAGTTGCTGTCTTCGACCTTGAACCTCTCGCAGTGCTGGTCGCTGGCCCTCGGCAATCTCTTGTACCCTCCAAGAATATACTGACGCGAGCCCTCTCGCATCCAGGTCCCATGGAAGGGAACCAGCCAGAACGCAAGCCGCCTCATGTGAGATAGTGCGGTAACCTCTTATAACCCTTATCGCCATAACCCTCTGTGGTTTGCGTAACAGACCGATATTGTGGCGATTAAGAGTTGGGGCCCAAACCGGTGCTCCGTACATGGCCATAGAGCGCACCACACCCATGTATAGCCGCCGACAACTGGCAGTTGCCCCGTTTAGATTCGGAAGTAACCCTCCCAAAGCAGCTGCTGTTCCCATCAGTTTGGGTGTCAATCTTAAGAAGTGAGCGTTGAAGTCCCACCGGCTATCGAGGACAAGACCTAGGTACTTCATCGTAGACCCGATGCCGATGTGTACGCCACCCACCACAATGTGGGATCCTTCAGGGGGAGCATTACGAGGTGCATGGAAACATAGGGCCTCTGATTTGTTCAATGCTACCTCGAGCCCCATACGTCTTATCCGTTGAACGGTCTGAGCTACACCTGCTGTGGCTAGGAGGTTGACCTCTCTGTGTGATTTGGCCCTAGCCACGACAAGGGTGTCATCTGCGTAGCAGGTCACACTTATTCCCCACAGAGTTGCGCCACGCAGGACCCAGTCATATCCGATGTTCCACAGGAGCGGTCCCAGGACCGAGCCCTGTGGGACACCGCATGACATCGCGTGCCGATAAGTTAATCCGTCTCGTCCTTGGTATGTCACAAACCGGTTGCTTAAATAATCCTCAATTAAGCTGCGAAGATAGCGAGGCACCTGATGGTAACGCAGGGCTTCAGTTATACAGCTCCAAGGTATCGTGTTAAAAGCGTTGGCGATATCTAAGGACACCGCCAACACAACTTCACCTCTTGACACTGCCTCTTCTGCAGTCGCTTTTACTCGCAGGATAGCATCGATTGTCGACCGCCCCCTTCGGAAACCAAACTGATTGTTGTCCAAGTCTGGACCAACGCAGTTAAGGTGTCCATTAAGACGGCCCGCAATTATGCGCTCCAGCAGCTTACCAACCTCATCGAGAAGCACAATCGGTCGGTAAGCAGACGGAGAGTCCGATGGACGACCCTCCTTCTTCAGCAACACCAGTCGCCCGGTTTTCCATTGCGCCGGGAACCGTCCTTGCTCCAGACAACTGTGAAAAAGTGCTCGAAGGCGTGGTCCTAGAGCCTTTAAAGCCGGTGCCAAAGCTCGTCCCGGGATACCGTCAGGGCCTGGAGCTGTGTTTTTGGCTTTGAGTCTTAACACAGCCATCCTTAATTCAACCTCGTCTACCTCCGGCACTTCGCCGTTGGTTTCGTCCTCGTCATCATCAGGTGGAGCCATAGTCGGTGGTGTATGTTCTTCTCTTGTAGGGAAAAGAGCAGACACCACTCTTTCCAAGAGCTGCGGTTCCAGGCTTTGCGTTAGCGGTGGGGCCCATGGTCGAAGTTTACCCCGAACCATTCTGTACGGTCGCCCCCAAGGGTCTTGGTTAAGGGTCTCCAGCAATTCCTCTCTTGCCCGTGTTTTTGCCTGAATTATTGCAAGCTGAAGAACAGTTTTGGCCTCTCTATACGCCCCATATAGCTCCGCTTCTAGTTCCTCGTTGCGGTGCCATCTCCGACGGTGTCGCGTGTATTGGCGCCTTGCTGCCACGCACGCTCCGCGTAGGTCCGTGAGCTCCGCTGACCACCAATAGACTTGCCGTTTATCAGGGAGACGCCGGACTCGAGGCATGGCCGCATCACAGATCTGAGTCATAGCTTCGCAGAACCATTTAGCCTCTTCTTCTACTGAGGATACCACATGTCCGGAAACCCAAGCCTGAACCAGAGACGCTTCATCCAGTGCTTCACGGTTCATACGCTTAAGCGCCCAGCGCGGACCACATTGTGTATTGGCTCTGGTTTGTGGAATGGTGGATGTCCGTGGGACGACCTCAAACCGAATATATCGATGGTCCGACAGCGTTTCTACTTCAGCCATTACCTTCCATTCCCGAGTCCGACTCACCAAGCTCGGACTTGCAAAAGATACGTCCACGATCGAGGTGCCCTGCTGTCTCACACATGTGGGCACCGATCCCCGGTTGAGTATTAACAGACCAGTGGAAATGGCCCATTCCTCCAGGGTTTCTCCTCGTGCATCAGTTACAGATGATCCCCAAGCTGACGATTTTGCATTTAAATCTCCGAGAAGGAGAACGGGATACGGGTGGCTCTGACCTATAAGAGCCCCAACCTCGACAAGAAAGTTCTCAAAGTCGGCAAGGACTCTGTTGGGCGAGAAATAAGCCGCCATCACCATGACACCCTGTACTACAGCTGCCACATAACCCCTACCTTTTATAACTTTTTCAAAGACAGCACCACGAGTAACGATTGTCACGAGCCCCTCTGCATCTCCAGCCCAGTTGTCTCTGGTTGGGATGAAGTAGGGTTCCGACACAGCTGCTATGTCAATCAACCACTCCGCCATGCTCTGAATCATGAGATCCTGAGCCCTAGCGGAGTGGTTGAGATTCACCTGTAAGAATTTTAAGGCCATCTTATATTGTGTCCATTCGAACCTCCACTTCCCCCGATTGAGACGAGGGTTTACTAGTCGCAGACGACGTTGTTGCTGTTTCGTTTACAGCCTTGGTGGCCCATCTCCTCTTTGATTTGGGAGGAGCACATGCTTTACTGCCCAGCTTATGCGCAGACGGCTTGTTAGCCGCAGCGCAGATGGTGCACTTAACCTGAGCCAAGCAGGATGCTGACTTATGACCAGGCTGGCCACATCGATAGCATTCATCGCTCCGGTCTGTGCTCTCAGTGCACTGTGCACGAACGTGTCCGGTTTGAAGGCACCGGTAGCACCTCTGTGCTCTGGGCTGTAACATCTCAACCCTTGCTGAAACCCAGCCAACTAAAAGGCGGCCACTCTCATTGATTTTCTTGGCGGCTGCTATGGGGCAGCTCACCAGTACAATACCAGCGCCTTGGTAGTTATTTTTTATTTCTCCCACCTTAATCTGCTCTTCTAAGCAGCATCCCTGCTTAGCAACAACGGCCGCAATGTCATCCCTAGACACTGAGTCGTCCAGGCCTATCAAACGGAAATCAGCGCATTTAGTGGGCCTTGACACTCTAGCCATCTCTTCTCCGAGGACTTCCTTTAATTTCTGGGCCAAGGAGTCTGCCTTTTCAGCACTCGCTTGTCCAGCAGCCACCTCTAAAATACGTGCACCAGTAGCAGCTCTACAGAACCTCAGACTGGTAATGCCGCAGCTGGCTAGGGCCACCTTCTCTTTAGCTTCTGCCATCACTTTGGCATATGTTACACCCTTTTCCTCTGCTCCAGGCTGCAGGGTTATAACGACTGCTGCAGTGCGAGGAGGGTGCAATTTCACCTTGGCAGTCCGGGCTTTGGGTTTGGACTTCGCCTTAGCACTTCCCGCGTTTGCCACCTGCATTGGTCTGGCACTTCCAGCGCTTGTTGCTGGCGTCGGCGCCGTCGTCTTGTTCTTTTTAGAACGCTTTCCCACAGTGGTCCAGCCTTGAGTCTCTTCTGTTTCTGGTGCTGGTGGTGGATTCCCAGATTCTTGGATTACCGCTGGGCTATTGTGAGCCGCGTCTCCTTTCTTCTTCTTTCCCTTTCCCTTTTTAGGTACACAGGACACCTCGACTTCAGAGCTTTTTGTGAGCACTTCGACTTCAACTACTGGTGCGGACTGAACTTCTTTCCTTTTATCCGCAGCCAGTGGCGGACGGATTCGTTTTTCCGGGAGAAGTCTCTCCTCCATGCCTTCTAGTCTTGCATTGATCATGTTGCCTACCTGCAGCATGACCGTCCGAATCAACTCCTGCTGAGCGTCATCCCCGCGCGTTGTTGGTACCGTACGGATCGCTCCTGTCTTTTCGGGCCTATCCAGACAAACAGGGGGCAGTTCCTCACTGCGTGCTGGAGTTTGTGCCATTTTGATTTTTATAGCATCCAGCTCCTTGCGGAGCTCTGCCATTTCAGCACGTAGGCGAGCATTGTCCGCTTGGAGTTGCGCAGTCTCCTCCGTCACTGAGCGCGTATACAGCGCTCCCGTTGCACCTTTTATGGATGCCACTGCATCTTTAAGAGCAGCAACAAAGGTGCCTTTAAGGTTGCTAGACTTGGTTGCAACCGTCAGGATCACATCCGT
This sequence comes from Horisme vitalbata, assembly GCA_951804965.1. NCBI lineage: Eukaryota > Metazoa > Arthropoda > Insecta > Lepidoptera > Geometridae > Horisme > Horisme vitalbata. The sequence continues at coordinate 18,678,294 of OX638104.1, read as the reverse complement.
TGCATCAAGGACCTGCTTGTTCAGGTCCGAGGCTAGTCCGCTGTCCTCTACTTCAGGTGTCGGTCTTGCAATTACCGAGCGAGTAGCTTTGCGCACTTGATTAGCAACTTCCTCTTCAGCCAAGCGACGCATTTCCTCTTTTTTCTGCTCTTTCTTAAGAGCCTGTAGTTCTGCCTGCGCTTTCGCTAGGCCAACGAACTTTCCTGTCGTTGGGGGACGACCCCTACCTCTTTTGGAGATAAGCCGGCTTGGAGACGGCGAAGCTGCTTCGTCGCATGAAGCAGACTCCGACCCTGACTCCTCAGCGTGTGGGCGTTTTGTCGTCTTCCAGAACTTTGAGTAAGTGGGCTCCTGTGAGTCACCACTGATTCTGGATTCACCTTCGGACTCCACGCTTATTATCTCGACATCAAATCGAGAAATGTCTCCACTGAACAGGTCGCTAACCTCTTTAGGTTGCACCGTTACACCACTTGCCTTCTCGGCAACACTATGCACAGAAGCACAGTCGCTCTCCTCTCCGTCAGTTTTGCCTTTACGGCAGGTTTTGGTTTTTGTTTGAGTGTTATTCATATCTGTTCCCACGAGTAAGTGGGAAGGGTTGGTCACCCCGGACAGTGCCCACTGTAACCGGGGAAGCCTAACGTAACCCGCTCAGGGGGACGGCACGTCCCTGGCGGGGGATGCAGTAGCGACTGGAACTCCGTCCAGCCTTCCAGACCTCGCGCTGCACCGCCGCTTGTACTCGGGTAATTTTTTATAGAGGTTGTCTTCCTCGCGACCCAGGCGACCAAGCCAAGGCCATCGGTCCCGCTCAGATCCCGAAACATGACCGGAAATCATATCGCGGGATTACGATTTCGGAGCGGTGGTACGGAAGATGAACTTCCAGCACCTGCCCGTCGGCAGTATGAGTGCACGCCGAGCCCGACTCCTCAGCGCGTGAAGCGCTCCTACACGACTACCCCGCAGGGTAACACCAATACGAGGGAAATCCCTCCACTTCCTACACCCCCCCGCAAACACTTCCCCAACACACACTCCCACTCCCCTTCCCAACCCCACACTCCACACCACTTCACCCCCATTTTCCCCCCACACAAACCCCTTTACCCCCCCAACCCCCCCAAAACGTCTGGCGGTTTTAGTTACTTCTATTTCTGAAGGAATTAGACCAATAACAGGGGACAACCACGTGAAGGATAATCCGCCAGGCTTGCCTTAGGGATCGGCGACTGTTGCGCTACACTCCCCTAAGACCATTCGCACCTTACCCTTCTTGAAGAGATGAGTAAGGTAGGGCCTATGTCTATGCTACGCAAGCGGCTACTGAGAGAAGCTACAGCAGCAGAACGCAAGCTAGGCAAAGCAACTATTAAAGCATAGACATAAGCCCCCCCCTAACCTAACCTAACCTAACCTAACTTTTTTTTTTTTTTTTTTTTTTTTTTTAAAACGCGGGCAGGAATCTGCGACCAGATACCCCGCCGCATGCAGGGTGCGACGGGGTTATGTGGGGTTTAGGCGGACTCGCCCGACCCACTAAACCTCCCGCGGTGGTCCAGCCTCGATGCGCAAAGAGGGGTTTTTGGGAATCAAATTGCCTCCAAAAACCCCTCCCGCATCTGCCGATGCACGTCCCGGGGGGCGACCGTAGCTGCCGCCCCCAGTGCCTTCGCGGTGCTTACAGCGGCGCGCTCCACAAACGCGCCGCCATCCTCCCCGGGTCCGCTTAGTGGTGGAGGCTGGAGCCCTCACTCCTGCCACCACCCACGGTCCGGTGAGACCCCCTATACAGGGGGAGCCGCGGGCCCCCCATCACGGGGGGGCTGGGGGCGCGGGGTGGCCGTTGCCTACACCCCGCCGCCGCCTTCTCCGAGCGGGATCGGCCCTCTCCCGATCTCGCTCGCTGGCCTCTTTCCGAACCATAACGGTCTCACAGAAAGAGGCCACGGCCTGCCACGCCGACTCCTCCGCCAGCATAGCCGCTACTACGCTCGGCGGAGACAGATCCTGCCCGATCCTGGCGACCAGGATTCCGCGCTCCACGCCCCACGCTGGACACTCCTCCAACGTGTGCTGCGCGGAATCGAGGTCCCACCCGCAATGGTGGCATTGCGGTGTCGGTTCGCGTCCGATCCTACTCAGGAACTCACCGAAACAACCGTGTCCGGTGAGCACCTGAGTAAGACGATAGGTGACGTGCCCTACCTCCCTCCCTAGCCAGGCTTCGAAGCTCGGCAGAATCGCGCCGACGGCGTGTTGGCGCGAGTTACGCGGCTCCTCCAGCCGCTCGCGCCACTCCTCCAGCGCACGTCGGCGCTCTTCATGCCTCACTTCAACTGGCGCGGCTCCACCCCCGCCATCGTGACGAAGACGGACGAACACACGTGCGTCCATCCTCGCCAGGATGTCGAGGGGCGGAAAGTGTTGCCGCCTCAAAGGATATCGTACGATACCCTCTCGCGATGCGTATGGCAATAGGACGCTGGAGCCCATTGTACAGGGCCCGGCAGCGCCTAACACCCGCCAGCCTGTGAGACCAGACGGGCGCTCCGTAGAGTGCCATCGATCGTACGACACCCGCGTAAAGGCGGCGAACACCTTCACTCGGCCCCCCGAGATTCGGAAGTAGCCCGTGCATAGCACCGACCACTTTCCGAACCCGGGGGACGGAGCGACTGAAGTGCTCCCCGAAGTCCCAGCGACTGTCCAAGGTGAGGCCCAAGTACTTGAGAAAGGGCCCCACCTGGACGTCCACGTCACCCACACGAACCGACATGCTGGGTGGTTCCCGCCCCCTCGGGAGCTTATGGAACCATAGCGCCTCGGTCTTCGCAGGCGCTATCCGCAGACCCAGCTGGTGGATCCCATCCACCACGCATGCCACCCCAAGCTCGGCGAGCTCCTTGGTCCCGTCGAAGGAGTCCCCACCGGCCAACACGAGAGTGTCGTCCGCATAGCAGACGACGTGTACGCCGGCGGGGAGATCGACGCGCAAGACCGCGTCGTATGCGAGGTTCCACAGGAGGGGGCCCAAGACCGACCCCTGAGGAACCCCGCAATTGACTTCCCTCTGGTGCAATGCACCATCCCTGCCTACGTACTGCACACACCTGTGCTGCAAGTAGGAGCCAACTATGCGCTGCAGGTAAGGAGGCACTCCGTGATAGACGAGCGCCTCCCTGATCGCCCTCCAGGGCAAGGAGTTGAACGCGTTGACGATGTCCAAGGACACCGCCAACATCCTCCCGCCCCGGGACAGTACCTGGTCCGACAGCAAACGCACGCGTAGAATGGCGTCCACCGTCGAACGCGCCTGCCGGAAACCGTACTGGTCGTCCGACAGGTTGGGGCCTACCTGCCACAGATGTGTGCAGAGACGAGCGGCAATTATTCGTTCGAATAACTTGCCGCCCTCGTCCAGCAGGCAAATGGGACGGTACGCAGAGGGAGAGTCCGCGGCCCTGCCGCCCTTCTTCAAGAGGACCAAGTTTGCCGTCTTCCAGCCCAGGGGAAACACACCAGAGCGGAGGCAGTTGTCGAACAACCGCCCCAGCTTCGCCCCCAGGCCGGCGGATAGTGCCAGCACCCAGGCCCGACCTGGAATTCCGTCGGGCCCGGGGGCCGTATTACCACGAGCCCTGAGCCGCTTTACCGCTCGGTCCATCTCCTGTTCCGTTACCCCCAGCTCATCGGACCAGATGGTAGGGCCCGATGGTATAGCGGGGGTAGAGGGGCTGTCCTGGACCCTGGGGAAGAGCGTGTCGACCACTCCTCCCACGAACGCAGGGTCCAGGGTCTCCGTCAATGGAGGGACCCATGGGCGCAGCTTGCCCAGTACAGTCTTGTACGGGCGCCCCCACGGATCCCTGTTCAGCCCCTCCAGGAGTTCACTCCAGGACCGAGCCTTGGCGTCTGCGATGGCGCTTTGCAGCGCCGTCGTAGCGGCTCTATAGGACTCGTAAGCACTATCCCTCTCCTCGGCAGTTGCTCGCCTTCTTCTCCGGGACCGGGTGTACTCGCGTCGGGAGCGCAGGCATGCCTCGCGCAACCTCGCTATCTCCTCCGACCACCAGTACACCGCCCGGCGCTTGGATGACTTGGCCCGGGGCATGGAGGCGTCGCATATCGACGTCATCATGTCCCGGAACCACGTCGCCTCCCACTCAGGATCGGGCAGATCTTGTTCGGCGTGGCCTTCCGGCCAGGCCGCGACGATGGCGGCGGCTTCCAACAGGTCCCTGTTTAGCCGCTTGAGGGCCCATCGTCGCGGCGGACTGCTACTCCGGCGGGATGCGCGGGGTGGAGAGCGGAGGGCCACATCGAATACGATGTGGCGATGGTCGGATAAAGTGACCATCTCCTCCGCCACTCTCCATCCCGACACCATGTGTGTGGCAGAGGGAATCGCCCATGATCGACTCCCCCCGCCACCGCACACAGGTGTTTACGGACCCCCGATTTAACAACCGGAGGTCTAATCCCGCCGTCCATTCTACAACGGAGACTCCCCTAGGGTCATCCCGAGGACTCCCCCACTCACGCGAGTGGGCGTTGAAGTCACCCAGGACGAGCACGGGACGGGGTAGGCACCTGCGAATGCAGTTTCCCACCTCGTCCAAGTACGCCTCGTAAGCGGCGAGGGTACAGTTAGGGGAGACGTAGCAGCCCACAACGGCTAAACGACCCCATTCCACGGCCACGAAGCCCTGCCCCCTTTCGATAAGGGAGCAGTGGGGGTCACCTTCTCCACCACCCTAGTAGATAGCGACGGAGTCCAAATCGTCCCGGAACCAGCGAGGATGGTCCGGAACGCGGTAGGGCTCCGACGCTACGGCGAGTGCAACCGAATACTGCGCAAGGGTTTGCAGGAGCAGGTCTTGCGCACCCCGGCAGTGATTCAGGTTGCACTGGAGGACCTTCTTAATGGCGTGATCCATTAAGAGGCCTCCATAGCCTCCTGGGGCGGGCCGTTGCCCGACTCCACGGCCCCCTCTGTTGGGGCCGCAGAACTTCCGGTGACTGGGGCTGGAGGAGCTGGCTTCCTCTTCACCTTAGGAGGGGAGCATTGTTTGTTCCCCATCCTATGGTCAGCCTTGCAGCCCATGCCGGAGCACAGCGGACACCTGCGCGGACGCGTGCACTGGCTAGCCCGATGGTCGGGTTCGCCGCACGCGTAGCACAGGTTGCTACGATCCACTGGGCTCCGGCATGCGGTGCGTACGTGCCCGTACTCCAGACACCGGAAGCATTGTAGCGGCCGCGAGGTCAGGTAGTCGACCCGGGCCGGAAACCATCCGACGACGACATGCTTTGCCGCTGCCAGCTTCCGCACAGAAGCGAGCGGGCATCGCACCCAAGCCGTTCCCAGGGCTTTGGGCGAGCGGCGAATGTCGCCCACCCGCACGTCGTCCACCGAACATTCCCCGGCCTCTGCTACCGCAGCCGCCACCTCCTGAGGCGTGACGCTGTCGTCAAGGTCTTTCAACCTCAACTCGCCCGTCTTGATGGGACGGGCGATGCGCACGCTCAGGTCGGCGAGGGCAACGCGCATGCGCTCCGCAAGCACGTCTGCTTTGGAGGTGGAGTCGGGTCCCGACACCTCCAAAATTAACCCCCCCGTTATTGCGCGTCTGGAGCGGATCGTGTCCACTCCAACGTCCACCAACTTTATCTTTTCCTTGGCGGCCTTCATCACCGCGGCATAGGAAACCTCCGAACCCTCGGGAATGGTCACCGTGATAGCCGCGGATGTTGGAGGCCGCGATGGCTTGGGTAATGCTGCCTTTTTTGCCTGGCCTTTAGTGGCCCTCGGAGCAGGTCTGGAGCTGCCTGCGGGTGCAGACCTAGCGCCAGCAATAGGTCCGACTCTTGGGCCAGCTCTTGGGGTCATCGGTTGGCTCGGCATCGGGGCGGTCTGAGCCGCCTGCGCCTTTTTCTTGGCCGCCCTTCTCTTGGCGCTTTTAGAGACCACGGTCGCCCACGACTCCGACGAGGGAAGCGTCGAAGCCAAGGGGGACCGCGTCTGCGCCACGGGTGCCGTTGCCAGAGGTGGCTGGCGGCCAGGTTTGGTCTTTCCGGTGGTTGGTCTTTGGAGGGGGCTAGGAGGAATTAGACCACCGCCCTGAGACAAGGAAGGCTGAGCCACACTGACTCCAGCCAACCTGTACTCAAGAAAGGAAGTGATCCTCTCCATGAGGCGCTCCTCCCAGTCCCCACCCCTGGCAGCAGATGTTGTTGCCCTCGGTCCGGCTGCGCTCAGGGCACTGGCCGGAGAAGGGGCAGCTCGCTTCGAGCTTGGAGCCGGGGGAGTCACCGCTTTCTTAGGACTCCCAGGGGGAGTCACGGTCCTCGCACTGGGCGGAAGGGGCGCTTGCTGCAAGCGGATGACCTCCGTCAACTGATCCACCTTGGCGGAGAGGTCAGCCATCCGTGAGCGCAGCTCTGCGTTCTCCCGCTCCAGCCGCTGAACGTTGGCGTCGGCGGAGCCCCGCTCCACCAGGATTTCCGCCGCCGCTTCGACCTTCCTTGCCGCAATTCGCAGACCGTGGATGAAATCGCCGCGCATATTTCGCGATCTATCGGCGATTTTCTCCACGGTCCCGAGTTGCGACTTGATGCAGGTGACCAGTTCGTCGGTCGGTTGGTCCTGCATTTCCTGCCCGAGATCTGCCACCTTCGGCAACTTGCCCTTGCTCCGGATATTGGAGGGTGGGACAGACGGGTCGAAGACCTCATCTTCCCCTCCGCTCTTCTCTTTTAGGAAGGCAGCGCGCTTGGCATTTTGCATATCCAAGGCGCTGTCCTCCGGCCTTCTCGCTCGCTTCCGCGTAGCGCGGGTGAGGCTCGACGCTGTCGAAGCGATGGAGGTGAAGGACATGACAGAGGTGTCCGACTCCTCTCCGCCATCCACCACTGAAATCGCCGCACCACCCGGTGCCGGCGACGGCTTCCTGAACTGATCCGGCGTCGTCTGCACGTCCGCGCCTGGATCAGACGCGGGCGTGCAGGCACGCCCCTCCTCGTTTGTCGCCGAAGCGACCGCCGCCGAAGCGGCCATCCTCCGCGTCGTAACGCGAGAGGATCCCCTAACATCTTGGCCTTTCTTGCCCCCCTCAGATACGCTGGGGCAGAGTGCAGAAGCACTGTGGGATTCTTCGCCCAATTGGGCGATACCCACCTGAGGTAATTTGTTTTTCTGATTAGCCATATTCATTTTTTCCCTTTTTTAAGGGGTGAGGTCCCCTGTGTTTTTGGCGCCCTAGCGGCCGGGTTCCCCCCGACCATGCCCTGTGTGTGAACCGAGAGTCGCGCAGCAAGATTCCACGGCCACCCCGCACGTCCGCCATACTGGCGGGCGCACGTGATGACCACGAACAGATGCAGCGCGGCTCAAGATTCACACACACGACACTCCCCTCGGCAGGCGCCAGACCTTGAGATTTGGCTCCCCTAAACGGCCGAAACGGCCCCATCCAAGCCCAGTGCGGACAGAACCGCAACGGCTACCACTCCCGGCAGAGTTGGAAACTCCTTTCCTCTGCCAGCCCCATCCACTGCGCCTTATGCTCATCATAAGGACGCGCGGAGGGGCCACCCCCCCAAACCCAAAGCGTCTGATGGTTTTAGTTACGTCTAATTCTGAAGGAATTAGACCAATAACAGGGGACAACCACGTGAAGGAAAATCCACCAGGCTTGCCTTAGGGATCGGCGACTGTTGCGCTACACTCCCCTAAGACCATTCGCACCTTACCCTTCTTGAAGAGATGAGTAAGGTAGGGCCTATGTCTATGCTACGCAAGCGGCTACTGAGAGAAGCTACAGCAGCAGAACGCAAGCTAGGCAAAGCAACTATTAAAGCATAGACATAAGCCCCCCCCCAACCTAACCTAACCTAACCTAACCTAACCTAACCTAACCTTTCGGACATAATGGGGGTACTCGAACACAACGCCAAGGGAAAGGAGAATGAAGCCCCTATCAAAGACAATAATATCAACCAAAACAAGAACGAAGATACTGGCGGAAGAAAAGGAGAATTAAACAACACCTTCACAAAGGACACTGAAGTGACAGAGGACACCGCATTCCCACAGCCCCCACCCCACTCGGCTATCTGCGACTGCGGCCTCCCCGATGTCAATTGCTGGAAATGGCTGAGGTACTCCCTGCATTCATCCCAGAGGGAAAACAAGTTTAAGGAAAGAACTATTAATAAACTGCAAAAGCAAAACAAAGAGCTCATTGACAGCATTGCTGAACTCTCAGCCAATCTAACTACTGCTCTCCGAATTATTAAAGATTTCACAAGCAACCCTGTAAGACCAATCGACTGCCAAGGACCCCCCACCACCATCAATGCCCCCTCCACCTCTTGTGGCGGGACTGGACCCTCAAACTTATCACTACAAGCCAGCAACGACCAGACTGAAGCCCACTCTCAATCGAGTCCATCCACCATCATATCGAATAACTCCACCAACACCACCACCACATGCAACGGCAAGAGCTGTGGCAAGAGCAGCTGTACCACCAGCGCTGGGCGAAAATCCACCACAACTGATAAACCCAGAATTTTGCAATGTGTCCTGTGCGGTCGGCCATTTTACTCAAATATTATGAGACACTTCAAACATAATCTAAACGTAATCTTTCAAACCACAAATCTCCTTTAAACTACATCAATCACACAACTCACACCATCAAATTTACAACCAATTATATCACTCACACTAATCACCCACATCACTTACACAAGCCACTCAATTTCAAATTACTTTATTCACATTAACCACTCAACCACAACTCAACTATTGACACTTGCACAAGTCACACCACTCTACATAATCACAACTCACATAACCCACACTAACAACTCCAATTTGCCAAATCATAAACTCCCATTGCTCACGCTACTCACTTAAAACTTAACTTACATTACTCACACTAGCCACCCTATTTCCTTTAAGCATAAAATCACTACCAACTCACATCACCCACACTAGTCACTTATTCATCAACTCACACAAACTCCCATTTATACCTTATTCAAGTGAATTTCAATCATCACCACATAAGTAAATCACATAAGTTATCTAAATTACAACTAACATTGATCACACAAGTCACAGTACTTTATCTGATCGCAAAATCTTCAACAACCCACATCATCCACATTAATCACTTTACTTACGTAACACACACAAATCAATCAACCCAAAATCCCATACATTTCACATAAGTCATCCAAACTCTATTAAAGCTCGAACCACTAATAACTCACTTAATACTTCAATTCCTTCTCACACTCACTTACCCAACCATCTTCCCAAATTCAAAACTTAACTATTCCTTTAAACTCAGACTTCCTATTCTTCATAATCCCAACAACTCACATCCCTACCTACAATCTTCTGCTGAGGTGTGTCAGAAGTAGACCGATAGCATCTGACTCATCTCTGTGCAACTTCACCTACTTTCTCCCACACACACTCCCTCACCGTCCAAGGTGAGGCCCAAGTACTTAAGAAAGGGCCCCACCTGGACGTCCACGTCACCCACACGAACCGACATACTGGGTGGTTCCCGCCCCCTCGGGAGCTTATGGAACCATAGCGCCTCGGTCTTCGCAGGCGCTATCCGCAAACCCAGCTGGTGGATCCCATCCACCACGCATGCCACCCCAAGCTCGGCGAGCTCCTTGGTCCCGTCGAAGGAGTCCCCACCGGCCAACACGAGAGTGTCGTCCGCATAGCAGACGACGTGTACGCCGGCGGGGAGATCGACGCGCAAGACCGCGTCGTATGCGAGGTTCCACAGGAGGGGGCCCAAGACCGACCCCTGAGGAACCCCGCAATTGACTTCCCTCTGGTGCAATGCACCATCCCTGCCTACGTACTGCACACACCTGTGCTGCAAGTAGGAGCCAACTATGCGCTGCAGGTAAGGAGGCACTCCGTGATAGACGAGCGCCTCCCTGATCGCCCTCCAGGGCAAGGAGTTGAACGCGTTGACGATGTCCAAGGACACCGCCAACATCCTCCCGCCCCGGGACAGTACCTGGTCCGACAGCGAACGCACGCGTAGAATGGCGTCCACCGTCGAACGCGCCTACCTGCCACAGATGTGTGCAGAGACGAGCGGCAATTATTCGTTCGAATAACTTGCCGCCCTCGTCCAGCAGGCAAATGGGACGGTACGCAGAGGGAGAGTCCGCGGCCCTGCCGCCCTTCTTCAAGAGGACCAAGTTTGCCGTCTTCCAGCCCAGGGGAAACACACCAGAGCGGAGGCAGTTGTCGAACAACCGCCCCAGCTTCTCCCCCAGGCCGGCGGATAGTGCCAGCACCCAGGCCCGACCTGGAATTCCGTCGGGCCCGGGGGCCGTATTACCACGAGCCCTGAGCCGCTTTACCGCTCGGTCCATCTCCTGTTCCGTTACCCCCAGCTCATCAGACCAGATGGTAGGGTCCGATGGTAACGCGGGGGTAGAGGGGCTGTCCTGGACCCTGGGGAAGAGCGTGTCGACCACTCCTCCCACGAACGCAGGGTCAAGGGTCTCCGTCAACGGAGGGACCCATGGGCGCAGTTTGCCCAGTACTGTTTTGTACGGGCGCCCCCACGGATCCCTGTTCAGCCCCTCCAGGAGTTCACTCCAGGACCGAGCCTTGGCGTCTGCGATGGCGCTTTGCAGCGCCGTCGTAGCGGCTCTATAGGACTCGTAAGCACTATCCCTCTCCTCGGCAGTTGCTCGCCTTCTTCTCCGGGACCGGGTGTACTCGCGTCGGGAGCGCAGGCATGCCTCGCGCAGCCTCGCTATCTCCTCCGACCACCAGTACACCGCCCGGCGCTTGGATGACTTGGCCCGGGGCATGGAGGCGTCGCATATCGACGTCATCATGTCCCGGAACCACGTCGCCTCCCACTCAGGATCGGGCAGATCTTGTTCGGCGTGGCCTTCCGGCCAGGCCGCGACGATGGCGGCGGCTTCCAACAGGTCCCTGTTTAGCCGCTTGAGGGCCCATCGTCGCGGCGGACTGCTACTCCGGCGGGATGCGCGGGGTGGAGAGCGGAGGGCCACATCGAATACGATGTGGCGATGGTCGGATAAAGTGACCATCTCCTCCGCCACTCTCCATCCCGACACCATGTGTGTGGCAGAGGGAGTCGCCCATGATAGGTCCACGATCGACTCCCCCTGCCACCGCACACAGGTGTTTACGGACCCCCGATTTAACAACCGGAGGTCTAATCCCGCCGTCCATTCTACAACGGAGACTCCCCTAGGGTCATCCCGAGGACTCCCCCACTCACGCGAGTGGGCGTTGAAGTCACCCAGGACGAGCACGGGACGGGGTAGGCACCTGCGAATGCAGTTTCCCACCTCGTCCAAGTACGCCTCGTAAGCGGCGAGGGTACAGTTAGGGGAGACGTAGCAGCCCACAACGGCTAAACGACCCCATTCCACGGCCACGAAGCCCTGCCCCCTTTCGATAAGGGAGCAGTGGGGGTCACCTTCACCACCACCCCAGTAGATAGCGACGGAGTCCAAATCGTCCCGGAACCAGCGAGGATGGTCCGGAACGCGGTAGGGCTCCGACGCTACGGCGAGTGCAACCGAACACTGCGCAAGGGTTTGCATGAGCAGGTCTTGCGCACCCCGGCAGTGATTCAGGTTGCACTGGAGGACCTTCTTAATGGCGTGATCCATTAAGAGGCCTCCATAGCCTCCTGGGGCGGGCCGTTGCCCGACTCCACGGCCCCCTCTGTTGGGGCCGCAGAACTTCCGGTGACTGGGGCTGGAGGAGCTGGCTTCCTCTTCACCTTAGGAGGGGAGCATTGTTTGGTCCCCATCCTATGGTCAGCCTTGCAGCCCATGCCGGAGCACAGCGGACACCTGCGCGGACGCGTGCACTGGCTAGCCCGATGGTCGGGTTCGCCGCACGCGTAGCACAGGTTGCTACGATCCACTGGGCTCCGGCATGCGGTGCGTACGTGCCCGTACTCCAGACACCGGAAGCATTGTAGCGGCCGCGAGGTCAGGTAGTCGACCCGGGCCGGAAACCATCCGACGACCACGTGCTTTGCAGCTTCCGCACAGAAGCGAGCGGGCAGCGCACCCAAGCTGTCCCTAGGGCTTTGGGCGAGCGGCGAATGTCGCCCACCCGCACGTCGTCCACCGAACATTCCCCGGCCTCCGCTACCGCAGCCGCCACCTCCTGAGGCGTGACGCTGTCGTCAAGGTCTTTCAACCTCAACTCGCCCGTCTTGATGGGACGGGCGATGCGCACGCTCAGGTCAGCGAGGGCGACGCGCATGCGCTCCGCAAGCACGTCTGCTTTGGAGGTGGAGTCGGGTCCCGACACCTCCAAAATTAACCCCCCTGTTATAGCTCGTCTGGAGCGGATAGAATCCACTCCAACGTCTGTCAACCTTATTTTTTCCTTCGCGGCTTTCATCACCGCGGCGTAAGTGACCTCCGAACCCTCGGGAACGGTCACAGTGATAGCCGCGGATGTTGGAAGCCGAGAGGGCTTGGGCAACGTTGCCCGATTGGCCTTGCCCTTTTGGGCCTTTGGGACGGGTCCGGAGCTGATAGCAGCAGACCTAGCGCCAGCTGTAGGTCCGACTCTTGGGCCAGCTCTCGGTCCACTTAGTTGGCTCGGCATCGGGGTGGTCTGGGCCGCCTGCGCCTTTTTCTTTGCCGCCCTTCTCTTGGCGCTCTTGGAGACCACGGTCGCCCACGACTGCGACGAGGGAAGCGTCGGAGCCAAGGGGGGCCGCGTCTGCGCCACGGGTGCCGTTGCCGCAGGCGGATGGTGTCCCGGTCTGGTCTTCCCGATTGGGAGTCTTGTGAGGGGGCTAGGAGGAGGAAGAACACTGCCCCGAGACAAGGCAGGCTGAGCCACACTGACTCCAGCCAACCTGTACTCAAGAAAGGCAGTGATCCTCTCCATGAGGCGCTCCTCCCAGTCCCCACCCCTGGCAGCAGATGTTGTTGCCCTCGGTCCGGCTGCGCTCACAGCACTGGCCGGAGAAGGGGCAGCTCGCTTCGAGCTTGGAGCCGGGGGAGTCGTCCTTTTATTAGGACTCCCAGGGGGAGTCACTGTCTTCGCACTGGGCGGAAGGGGCGCTTGCTGCAAGCGGATGACCTCCGTCAACTGATCCACCTTGGCGGAGAGGTCAGCCATCCGTGAGCGCAGCTCTGCGTTCTCCCGCTCCAGCCGCTGAACGTCCTTGCCGCAATTCGCAGACCGTGGATGAAATCGCCGCGCATATTTCGCGATCTATCGGCGATTTTTTCCACGGTCCCGAGCTGCGACTTGATGCAGGTGACCAGTTCGTCGGTCGGTTGGTCCTGCATCTCCTGCCCGAGATCTGCCACCTTCGGCAACTTCCCCTTACTTCTTATATTGGAAGGGGGGACTGACGGGTCAAAGACCTCATCTTCCCCTCCGCTCTTCTCTTTTAGGTAGGCAGCGCGCTTGGCATTTTGAATGTCCAAGGCGCTGTCCTCCGGCTTTCTCACTCGCTTCCGCGTAGCGCGGGTGAGGCTCGACGCTGTCGAAGCGATGGAGGTGAAGGACATGACGGAGGTGTCCGACTCCTCTCCGCCATCCACCACTGAAATCGCCGCACCACCCGGTGCCGGCGACGGCTTCTTGAACGAATCCGGCGTCGTCTGCACGTCCGCGCCTGGATCAGACGCGGGCATGCAGGCACGCCCCTCATCGTTTGTCGCCGAAGCGACCGCCGCCGAAGCGGCCATCCTCCGCGTCGTAACGCGAGAGGATCCCCTAACATATTGGCCTTTCTTGCCCCCCTCAGATACGCTGGGGCAGAGTGCAGAAGCACTGTGGGATTCTTCGCCCAATTGGGCGATACCCACCTGAGGTAATTTGTTTTTTTGATCAGCCATTTCATTTTTTCCCTTTTTTAAGGGGTGAGGTCCCCTGTGTTTTTGGCGCCCTAGCGGCCGGGTTCCCCCCGACCATGCCCTGTGTGTGAACCGAGAGTCGCGATACAAACGCCCACGGCCGCCCCGCACGTCCACCATACTGATGGGCGCACTTGGCGACCACGAGCAGATGCAGCGCGGCTCCAGATTCACACACACGACACTCCCCTCGGCAGGCGCCAGACCTTGAGATTTGGTCCTCCCACAACTGGCCACAAAACGGCCCCAACCAAGCCCAGTACGGACAGAACCGTAACGGCTACCACTCCCGGCAGAGTAGGAACTCCTTTCCTCTGCCAGCTCCATCCACTGCGCCTTATGCTCATCATAAGGACGCGCGGAGGAGCCACCCCCCCAACCCAAAAGCGTCTGATGGTTTTAGTTACGTCTAATTCTGAAGGAATTAGACCAATAACAGGGGACAACCACGGGAAGGAAAATCCACCAGGCTTGCCTTAGGGATCGGCGACTGTTGCGCTACACTCCCCTAAGACCATTCGCACCTTACCCTTCTTGAAGAGATGAGTAACAAGGGCAGAGCCCTTACATCCAGCCCCCCCCTGACGACCGCCCGCCTTTACAGCGGGGCCTTCGCACACCTTCCGTTGTGGAAGGGGCCCGGGAATGACAGCGAGTGCTCAGCCATTCCCGCCCAACGGAGGTGGAGGATAGGTGCAATGCGGGAGAAGACGCCCCCGCGCCTTACTCCCGCTATCCTCCACCAGGGGGAGGAAGACGGCTGTCGTACAACCGCCTTCTACCACCCCGTCTTCGCCTGCGGAGCGGCGCTGCGAGAGGGTCATCCTCCCGCTCGCGCTCCGCTGCCTCCTTTTGGGACATTACGTCTTCACAAAAGGAGGCAACCGCTGCCCAGGCCTCCTCGCTTCCCAGCATGGAGACAACCACGCTAGGTAGCGAGAGGTCCTGGCCCACCACCGCGACCATATCCCGTCGCGGATCGGACCATGACGGGCACACCTCAAGGGTGTGCTGCGCCGTGTCCTCCGCCGCGCCACAGTCGTGGCACGACGGGGTCTCCTCCCTTCCGATCCGGTGCAGGCACTTGCCGAAGCAACCGTGCCCGGATAACACCTGCACCAGACGGAAGGAGAGGAACCCATGCGACCGCCCGAGCCAATCTTTAAGGACTGGCCCGAGCGCGTCCAGTGTTCGGCGGCCGAAAGTGGCGGAGGCGAGAGCATCCGTCCAATGCTGGACGATGGCGTCCTTCGCCTCTCGCCGGACGGCCTCTCGCTCGTCTGCAGCGGGGTGCTCCCCGAGCGCCCTGCGTCCCGCCGTCCACTCATACACTCTGGCTAGCACCCACGCCTCGAGTTCCCAAGGAGGGGTGCCAGCCAGAGCGCACGACGCCGCGAAGCCAACCGAGCGGTAGGCCCTCGCCACCCGCTGTGCAATGGCCCTTTGGGGCCGGCGGATCGCGGTAGCGTTCTCCCTCCTGTGGAGAGACTCCGCCCAGATGGGGGCCCCGTAAAGGGCCATACTTTTTAGTATGCCGGCATACAAATGCCGGCATCGCGCCTTGGGGCCTCCCAAGTTCGGGAGGAGCCACGAGAGGGCGTTTGCCGCCCTCAACAGGCGCGTCGACAGCCCGCTGAAGTGTGGGCCGAAGCGCCACCTGCTATCAAGGATGAGGCCCAGATATTTAATCTGGGTCCTCACCCCGATCCTGAAGCCTTCCACGACAATGTGGGCGTCAGGAGGGATGCGTTGCCGGGGCCCGTGGAAGAACACGGCCTCGGTTTTGTGCAGCGCAACCCCCAATCCAAGCCGGCGGATCCTTCCTGCGACCAAGGACCCGCCAGCCGAGGCCAAAGTGGCCGCCTCCCTAAAATCCGTCCCCCGGGCGGTAAGGAGAGTGTCATCCGCGTAGCAGATGACACTCGTGCCCTGGAGAAGGGATCCCCGCAGGAGCCAATCGAAGCCGATGTTCCACAGGAGTGGTCCTAGGACAGACCCCTGTGGAACACCGGACTCTGCGCCGTACCTCCGTACTTGGCCTGTTTTGTCTACGAGGAGGACCACCCGATCCTCCAAGTAACTGGCCAAGAGGTCCATCAAGTATTGAGGCACTCCGTGGTACCGGAGTGCCTCCAGGATTGTCAAGTGCGGGACGGAGTTGAAGGCGTTGGCTATATCGAATGACACAGCCAACACTCCGTCCCCGCAATCTACGGCCTCCCGCACTTGGCCTTTCAGGCGGGCCAACGCATCCACTGTCGAACGCCCCGTTCGGAAACCAAATTGGGCGTCCGACAGGTCCGGTCCTACCTCCCGTAGGAGACCATTAAGCCGGGCGGCAATAATCCCCTCGAACATCTTACCGACCTCATCTAACAGAACGATGGGCCGGTATGCCGAAGGGGATTCAGCCGGGCGTCCCTCCTTACGGAGCAGGCACAGCTGCCCCTCCTTCCAAGCTTTTGGGAACCTCCCAGCCGTGAAACACGCGCTGAAGAGGTCCCGGAACCTATTCTCCATTTGGGTGGCGGCGATGGCCACCACCCGTGCGGGGATACCGTCTGGCCCGGGGGCGGTTTTCTTAGCGCGGAGACGAAGGGTCGCCGCACCAAACTCCGCCTCCGTGACTGGAGGAACCTCCTCTTCCGGCGGAGCCGTCTCTCGCGGAGGGTCCATTACTGGTGGGGCAAAATCGGTCCTGCTCGGGAACAAGGACCGGACCACCCCATCCAGCAATGACGGCTCGAGGGTCTCCGCCAGCGGGGGACCGAAGGGGCGCAGTTTATTCCGCGCCGCCTTGTATGGTCTCCCATACGGGTCCCTGTCGAGACCTTCCAGCAGTTCGGCTCGCGCCGCGTCATCGGCGGCGAACATCGCCGCCTTAAGGACCTTCTTCGCCTCTACGTAGGAGGCGTAGAGAAGATCCTCGTTCGGCAAGTCCCGCACACTTCGCCGCCGGCTCCGTGTGTAAGCCCTCCTGGCCACCACGCAGGCGGCTCGGAGCCCCGCCAGCTCCTCCGTCCACCAGTAGACGGCGCGACGGGGAGCCGGGCGGTGAGACCGGGGCATGCTAGAGTTGCACACCTCGGTCAGGGACTCCCGCAGTTGGACCGCTGCAGCGTCCACGTCCAGGACATTGACAGGAGGCGAGAGCCAGTCCTGGACAAACGCCGCCTCCTTAGCCGCCCCTCGGTTCAGGCGGGTGAGAGCCCACCGTGGAAAGGGGGATTGGCCCGAGCGGGCCATCCCTCGGGGGCTCTGTGTGGAGATGTCGAACCGCACATATCGGTGGTCCGACAAGGTCTCCACCATTTCAACGCGCCAGTCGACAACGCGGGCGGCAAGAGCGGGGGTGGCGAACGACAGGTCAACCACTGTCCCTCCCCGTTGCCGCACACACGTGTCGATCGTCCCTCTGTTAAGGAGGGACACGCCGCACGAGGCCGCCCAAGACTCGACGGCTCTCCCACGAACGTTGCAAGAGGCGGCCTGGTTGCCCCAGGCCACCGACTTGGCGTTTAGGTCACCTAATACGGCGACCTGGCGAAGCGCCGCCCTCCCGACAACTGCGGTGAGGATTCCCAGGAAATCCTCGAAATCGGATAGAGGGCGATTAGGGGAGAAATATACGCCCACAAGGGCTATATCTCCCCACGCGGCGGCCACGTATCCCGGTCCCCTCTCTAAGAGCGAGAGGGGAGGGGAGTCTGTGGAAGACCGCGACACTAACGCCACCAAGCCGTCCCGATCGCCCAGCCAACGGCCAGGCACCGAGTACGGCTCAGCAACCACCGCCACGTCCACCAACCACTCAGCCATGGCCTGCATCAGCAGGTCTTGGGCAGCTTTGCAGTGGTTGGCGTTCGTTTGGAGGATGCGATGTCCGGACCTAACCATCATTCAGACATCGCACCCCTCTCGTCTTCCACCGAGGTCCCGGGAACTTCCGGGGCGGCGGTGGTGGCAGCAGGCTGGGACGGTGCCTGCGCTTTGCCCTTCTTTGGGGGAGGATTGCAGTTCCTCCCCGTCATTATATGGCCCGCTGGGCGGCCACTGGCGGCACATACCACGCAGTGCGGCGTGGCGGCCGTGCATGTTGCGGACTTGTGCCCCTCCTTACCGCAGCGGTAACAGCACTCTGACCTGTCCACTTTGGACGGACAGAGGGCCCGCGTGTGTCCAACTGCGAAGCACTTGAAGCAGCGCAGAGGCTGTTCTCCAAGTGCTCGGACCACACTCGAGCTGAAGCCCACCGCTAGCCGTCCCTTGGCGAGGACGGCCTTGGCTGCGGTGACTGGGCACTCCAGGCGAATGGTGCCCATGCCACCGCGGCCGGGCCTGATGGCCCGACCCTGCACCGCTGCGACGTCGCAGCCCCCTATTGCTGCGACCGCCGCCACCACCTCCTCTTTGGTGACCGAATCGTCAAGATTGGTCACCTCCAAGGCAGCAGACTTCACAGGTCTGGCAACCTTGGCCGCGTCCGCGATGACCTCTCGCAGTTTAGAAGCGAAGAGGTCCGCATTTGCACCTCCCTGGGCCCCCGGGAACTCGAAGATACGAGCCCCGGCTTGAGTCTGACGGCACGCGATTGCGCCGATGCCCAACTTTGTGGGATCAGCGTTGGCACGAGCCCGTTTTAAAACGGACTCGTACGTCTCGCCCCGCTCTGCAGCCTCCGCGGTGAGCGTCACCACGACCGCTGCGGTCTTGGGAGGAACCAACTTCCTTCCACCGGCTGGGGCCCGTTTTGCTGCGGGAGCAGGGTTGGCGGGCTTAGGGGCCGACTTTTTCCCCTTCCCCTTCCCCTTTCCCTTGCCGGTCGTCTGGGACGGGCAGGGAGGGGTGATGTTGGGTGGGGAGGCAGGGGCCTTTTTGGCCTTGCCCTTCCCCTTCTTGCCAACCTTCGTCCAGTCGTTGGACGGGGTGGTGGAGGGGAGAAGGGCGTCCTCCATCTGGGAGGATGGCCCCGGCTCGCACTGCCTCTTCTCCGCCGCGAGGGGCGGTCGGAGGCGTTTCTCCGGCAAGAGCCTGTCTTCAATGCCGGCGAGGCAGGCTCTTGTAAAGGCCCTTTCCTCCATGACGACCTTGCGGATGACATCCTCAAGGTTTGAGGAGGAGGGAGGGCTCTCGACCGCTGGTCTCGGCTCGGCTTGAGTTGGCCGGGCCGTGAGTTCAGCCAGCTTCTTGTGCAGCTGGCTGACCTCCGACTGCAGACGATCCACCTTCGCCTGCAGTTGCCGTGTCTCATCCGTGGCTGTGCGCTGCACCAGCTCACGGACCCCTGCGGAACTCCGGACTCTGCACCGTATCTCCGCACTTGGCCAGTTTTGTCTACGAGGAGGACCGCCCGATCCTCCAAGTAACTGGCCAAGAGGTCCCTCAAGTATTGAGGCACTCCGTGGTACCGGAGTGCCTCCAGAATCGTCAAGTGCGGGACGGAGTTGAAGGCGTTGGCTATATCGAATGACACAGCCAACACTCCGTCTCCGCAATTCACTGCCTCCCGCACTTGGCCCTTCAGGCGGGCCAACGCGTCCACTGTCGAACGCCCCGTTCGGAAACCGAATTGGGCGTCTGACAGGTTCGGTCCTACCTCCCGCAGGAGGCCATTTAGCCGGGCGGCAATAATCCCCTCGAACATTTTACCGACCTCATCTAAAAGAACGATGGGCCGGTATGCCGAAGGGGATTCGGCCGGGCGTCCCTCCTTATGGAGCAGGCACAGCTGCCCCTCCTTCCAAGGTTTCGGGAACCTCCCAGCCGTGAAACACGCGCTGAAGAGGTCCCGAAACCTATCCTCCATTTGGGTGGCGGCGATGGCCACCACCCGTGCTGGGATGCCGTCTGGCCCGGGGGCCGTTTTCTTACCGCGGAGGCGAAGGGTCGCCGCGCCAAATTCCGCCCCGGTGACCGGAGGGACCTCCTCTTCCGGCGAAGCCCTATCTCGCGGAGGGTCCATTACTGGTGGGGTAAAATCGGTCGGTAAAATGCCGGCGAGGCAGGCTCTTGTAAAGGCCCTTTCCTCCATGACGACCTTGCGGATGATATCCTCAAGGTTGGAGGAGGAGGGAGGGCTCTCGACCGCTGGTCTCGGCTCGGCTTGAGTTGGCCGGGCCGTGAGTTCAGCCAGCTTCTTGTGCAGCTGGCTGACCTCCGACTGCAGACGATCCACCTTCGCCTGCAGTTGCCGTGTCTCATCCGTGGCTGTGCGCTGCACCAGCTCACGGATGATGCCTGCCATGCTGGCGGCCCTACACTTAAGGGACTTCTGGAAAGTCCCCTTCAGATTTGAGGACTTAGAGGCAACCTCCTTGATCCCCTCTTCGTCCTCTAGGGCCATGCGCTCCAGCTCGGCCAGTGAATGGTCCGCGTACAGGACGCAGGACGCACCGTAACCAGACTTGGCCCGGGTGGTTAAGGCCTGCTGCTCCTTTGTAGCGACCTGCTCCTCCAGGTCCTGCTGCAGTTGCTCTCGCCGAGCCAGGTTTAGCTCGCGTTGAGCATCCGCTAGACCCACGTCGTGGGTGTCCGCCACATTGGAAGGCTTCTTGGCCTTCGCCTTCTTTTTCGGCTTAGCGCTCCTCGCAGAGTCCGAGGAGCCCTCGCCACCGTCCTTAAGGAAGGCCCGCTTTCGCTTTTGTAAGCGAATTCCCGCCTCCACTGCCGAACCGACGTCCGACTCCATTGCAAGAGACTCGTCGGAATCCGACAAGTCCCCCGCCCCGCGATACATGCTAGCCGCAGATGGTGCGCGGCTAGCCTCTGACGCTGAAGCGTCATCGCCTGCGTGGCCCTGAGAAGGGCCTTTTGGTTGGCCCTGAGAAGGGCCTTTTGGCTGGCCCTGAGAAGGGCCTTTTGGGTGGCCCTGAGAAGGGCCTTTTGGTTGGCCCTGAGAAGGGCCTTTTGGGTGGCCCTGAGAAGGGCCTTTTAGGAAACGCCCGGAGGCGTCCCGCGAAGGCTGCTTAGGCATATCCGCAATAGTCGTAGAGTCCGCAATAATTCTACGACGCACAGTGCACTTTAGCCGAGCCCGATCTGCCACTCCGTTACGGTGGTCAGAATCGGGTCGTTTCCAGGGGACGCGACGTGGACGCAAGCACTGTGGGGGGTCCCCCAACCTAACCTAACCTAACCTTTTTTTTTTTTTTTTTAACCCGGGTAATGCTTTTACGCATACCCTCCCGTCGGGGGGGACGGAAGGGTTATGTGGGACTCGCCGGAGGACTCTCCGGAATACCCACTAAACCCCCGGGGCACTACCGCATCGTCTGGTGGGAGGGAGGGCTGGGAAACTGGCAGAGCCCTTACATCCAGCCCCCCCCTGACGACCGCCCGCCTTTACAGCGGGGCCTTCGCACACCTTCCGTTGTGGAAGGGGCCCGGGAATGACCGCGAGTGCTCAGCCATTCCCGCCCAACGGAGGTGGAGGATAGGTGCAATGCGGGAGAAGACGCCCCCGCGCCTTACTCCCGCTATCCTCCACCA
Organism: Horisme vitalbata; assembly: GCA_951804965.1. Classification (NCBI taxonomy): domain Eukaryota; kingdom Metazoa; phylum Arthropoda; class Insecta; order Lepidoptera; family Geometridae; genus Horisme; species Horisme vitalbata. The sequence continues at coordinate 18,656,868 of OX638104.1, read as the reverse complement.
GGGGGAGGAAGACGGCTGTCGTACAACCGCCTTCTACCACCCCGTCTTCGCCTGCGGAGCGGCGCTGCGAGAGGGTCATCCTCCCGCTCGCGCTCCGCTGCCTCCTTTTGGGACATTACGTCTTCACAAAAGGAGGCAACCGCTGCCCAGGCCTCCTCGCTTCCCAGCATGGAGACAACCACGCTAGGTAGCGAGAGGTCCTGGCCCACCACCGCGACCATATCCCGTCGCGGATCGGACCATGACGGGCACACCTCAAGGGTGTGCTGCGCCGTGTCCACCGCCGCGCCACAGTCGTGGCACGACGGGGTCTCCTCCCTTCCGATCCGGTGCAGGCACTTGCCGAAGCAACCGTGCCCGGATAACACCTGCACCAGACGGAAGGAGAGGAACCCATGCGACCGCCCGAGCCAATCTTTAAGGACTGGCCCGAGCGCGTCCAGTGTTCGGCGGCCGAAAGTGGCGGAGGCGAGAGCATCCGTCCAATGCTGGACGATGGCGTCCTTCGCCTCTCGCCGGACGGCCTCTCGCTCGTCTGCAGCGGGGTGCTCCCCGAGCGCCCTGCGTCCCGCCGTCCACTCATACACTCTGGCTAGCACCCACGCCTCGAGTTCCCAAGGAGGGGTGCCAGCCAGAGCGCACGACGCCGCGAAGCCAACCGAGCGGTAGGCCCTCGCCACCCGCTGTGCAATGGCCCTTTGGGGCCGGCGGATCGCGGTAGCGTTCTCCCTCCTGTGGAGAGACTCCGCCCAGATGGGGGCCCCGTAAAGGGCCATACTTTTTAGTATGCCGGCATACAAATGCCGGCATCGCGCCTTGGGGCCTCCCAAGTTCGGGAGGAGCCACGAGAGGGCGTTTGCCGCCCTCAACAGGCGCGTCGACAGCCCGCTGAAGTGTGGGCCGAAGCGCCACCTGCTATCAAGGATGAGGCCCAGATATTCCACAGGAGTGGTCCTAGGACAGACCCCTGTGGAACACCGGACTCTGCGCCGTACCTCCGTACGAGGGACCGTAGCCCGTAGCGAGGGACCCATGGGCGCAGCTTGCCCAGTACAGTCTTGTACGGGCGCCCCCACGGATCCCTGTTCAGCCCCTCCAGGAGTTCACTCCAGGACCGAGCCTTGGCGTCTGCGATGGCGCTTTGCAGCGCCGTCGTAGCAGCTCTATAGGACTCGTAAGCACTATCCCTCTCCTCGGCAGTTGCTCGCCTTCTTCTCCGGGACCGGGTGTACTCGCGTCGGGAGCGCAGGCATGCCTCGCGCAGCCTCGCTATCTCCTCCGACCACCAGTACACCGCCCGGCGTTTGGATGACTTGGCCCGGGGCATGGAGGCGTCGCATATCGACGTCATCATGTCCCGGAACCACGTCGCCTCCCACTCAGGATCGGGCAGATCTTGTTCGGCGTGGCCTTCCGGCCAGGCCGCGACGATGGCGGCGGCTTCTAACAGGTCCCTGTTTAGCCGCTTGAGGGCCCATCGTCGCGGCGGACTGCTACTCCGGCGGGATGCGCGGGGTGGAGAGCGGAGGGCCACATCGAATACGATGTGGCGATGGTCGGATAAAGTGACCATCTCCTCCGCCACTCTCCATCCCGACACCATGTGTGTGGCAGAGGGAGTCGCCCATGATAGGTCCACGATCGACTCCCCCTGCCACCGCACACAGGTGTTTATAGACCCCCGATTTAACAACCGGAGGTCTAATCCCGCCGTCCATTCTACAACGGAGACTCCCCTAGGGTCATCCCGAGGACTCCCCCACTCACGCGAGTGGGCGTTGAAGTCACCCAGGACGAGCACGGGACGGGGTAGGCACCTGCGAATGCAGTTTCCCACCTCGTCCAAGTACGCCTCGTAAGCGGCGAGGGTACTATTAGGGGAGACGTAGCAGCCCACAACGGCTAAACGACCCCATTCCACGGCCACAAAGCCCTGCCCCCTTTCAATAAGGGAGCAGTGGGGGTCGCCTTCTCCTCCACCCCAATAAATGGCAACAGAGCGCAGGTCGTCCCCGAACCAGCGAGGATGGTCCGGGACGCGGTAGGGCTCCGACGCTACGGCAAGAGCAACTGACCACTGCGCGAGGGTTTGCAGAAAGAGATCTTGCGCACCTCGACAGTGGTTCAAGTTGCTCTGGAGGACCTTCTTAATATGGTTGTGCTCCATTAAGAGGCCTCCATTGCCTCCTGGGGTGGGCTATGGCCCAGATCTACGGCCGCCTCTGTTGGGGCCGGAGTCCTTCCAGTTTCAGGGGCTGGAGGAAGTTTTTTCCTCTTCCCCTTAGGAGGGGAGCATCGTTTGCTCCCCATCCTGTGGTCCGCCTTACAGCCCAAGTCAGAGCACACTGGACACTTGTGCGGACGCGTGCATTGGCTAGCCCTATGATCAGGTTCACCGCACGCGTAGCACAAGTTGCTACGGTCCTTTGCGCTCTGACATGCGCTGCGTACATGCCCAAACTCGAGGCAGCGAAAGCACTGCAGCGGCCGCGATGCCAAGTAATCGACGCGGGCCGAAGTCCAGCCGATAAGGACATGTTTCGCTGTCGCCAGCTTTCGAACAGAAACCAGCGGGCAGCGAACCCAAGCCGTTCCCAGAGATGCAGGTGAGCGGCGAATTTCACCCACTCTTACTTCATCGGCTGAACAGCCGCCCGCCTCAGCAATCGTAGCCGCTACCTCGGCAGCCGTGACACTGTCATCCAGGTCCCTCAACCTCATGTCCGCCATCTTTTTGGGGCGTGTGATGCGCACATCAAAATCTGTGAGGGCCTCTCGCATGCGCTCAGCTAGCGCATCGGCCTTTGTGACATGGTCGGTCCCAGACACCTCCATGATGAGGCCGCCAGTTATGGCCCTCTTAGAGCGGACGTGCTGCACCCCGACATCCGACAGCTTAATACGCGACTTCGCGGCTGCCATAACTGCAGCATAGGTTGCCTCCGAGCCCTCCGGAATGGTAACCGAAATTGCCACAGAAGCCGGCGGCCGAGAGGGCTTGGGCAAGGGGGGTGCTCTTGGACCCTTTTGGGTGGGCCTAGGACCAGTTTTGGGCGTGGGCCTAGTTACTGGTCCGGTCCTAAGGTTAACTTCCTGGCTGGGCGTTGGCGCGGAACTTCGGGCCGCCTGTGCTCTCTTTTTTGCAGCTTTTCGTTTCGCGCTCTTACTGACCACAGTTGCCCAAGACTCCGACGTTGGAAGCGTCGGGGCTGAGGGCGGCTGCGTCTGCACCCCGGGCGCCGGTACCAGAGGTAGCTGGCGGCTCCTCGATTTGGCCTTCGCGGAGATAGGGGTCATCGTGGAGGGCCCGGGAGGTGGAAGACCCCCACCCCGAGGCAAGGCTGGCTGAGCCACATAGACTCCAGCCAATCTGTACTCGAGGAAGGTGGCGATTCTCCCCATTAAACGCTCCTCCCAATCCTCTCCAGTTGTAGGAGATACCGCTGCCTGTCTGGCCGTCTTGACCGCTCTGACCGGAGGAGAGGTCGACGGTTTAGAACTGGCCGAAGGACCGTTTCCTGCTCTGGGACTTCCCGGTGGTGTCATCTTTGCATTGGCCTGGAGGCCCGTTTGTTGTTGACGGAATGTCTCCGTCAAAGTCTCCATCTTTTTGGAGAGTTCCGCCATTTGGGCGCGTAACTCCGCATTTTCGCGTTCCAGCCTCTCAACATTTAAATCAGCAGATGTGCGCTGCACTATTGTTTCCGATGCCGCCTGAATTTTACGCGCAGCAATGCGTAGGCCGTGAATAAAATCGCCGCGCATATTTTTTGATCGGTCTGCGATTTTTTCGACCGTGTCCACTTGAATTTGGATGATGGCAGCCAGATCGTCTGTGGGCTGCTCGCTCATCTCCCTTCCCAAATCATCAGGCTTCGGCAGTTTTGCCTTCGACCTGGTGTTACTCGGAGGAACGGAAGGATCGAAAACCTCGTCCTCGTCCGTTTTCTCCTTCTTCTTCAAATACAAGGCACGCTTAGACCCTTGCAGATCCGAGGCACCTTCAGTCGGTTTTCTGACACGCTTCCGTGAAGCGCGGGAGAGACCCGACCCCGCCGAGGCGTAAGAAGAGATGGACATAAGTGAGCCGTCCGACTCTTCTCCTCCATCATCCGCCGCACCCGCTGGTGCCGACGATGGTTTCACAAAGAAACCCGGCATCGTCTGCACGTCCGCGCCTGGATCAGACGCGGGCGTGCAGACACGCCCCACAACGTTTGCTACCGAAGCAGCCGCCGCCGCAGCGGCCGTCCTCCGCGTCGTAACGCCGGAAGACCCCCTAACGTCAAGACTGTTCTTGCCCCCCTCAGAATACGAGGGGCTGACCGCCGGAGCGGTGCGGGATTCTCCGACCTCGAAGAGGCCGGTACCCACCTGAGGTACAAGTTTTTTAGAAGCAGCCATTTCATAAAGTTCCCTTTTTTGAGGGGTGAGGTCCCCTGAGTGGGTGTGGTGCCCTAGCGGCCGGGTTCCCCCCGACCATGCCCTGTGTGTGAACCAAGAGTCGTGCAGCAAGCACCTGCGGCCGCAACGCGCGTCCGCCAAGGCGGGCGCACGTGGCGACCACAAACAGATGCAACGCGGCTCCAGATTCACACACACGACACTCCCCTCGGCAGACACCAAACCATATGTTGGGATTTGGTCCCTCCTCGTCCAAACGGCAAAAAACGCCCACAGCCCAGTGCGCAGAAGTACGCAACGGCTAACTCCTCTCCCAGCAGAGTAGGAAACTCCTTTCCTCTGCCTGGCCCCATCCACTGCGCCTTATGCTCATCATAAGGACGCGCGGAGGAGCCATTCCCCCCCAACCCAAAAAGCGACTGATGGTTTTAGTTACGTCTAATTCTGAAGGAATTAGACCAATAACAGGGGACAACCACGGGAAGGAAAATCCACCAGACTTGCCTTAGGGATCGGCGACTGTTGCGCTACACTCCCCTAAGACCATTCATTAGCCATGGCATTAGCATGCCAAACGCAGTGAGTGCACTTTTGGATTGCAGTGTGTAGTACAGCAGTATTACTAATCAACCAGGCAAGTCTTTTCGTAACTCTTACTATTCACCCATCTGCTATTTGGCTCGTTGTCTCGCCTACTCAATACGCTCAGACTGCGTTCACTCAGCAGCTTTTTCGAGCGTTCCTCTGTTGCCCACCCGGATGGAATGACGGAAGAAGCTGCATCCCATCAACTTTCTACATTCTACTGACAACGGGCTCGAAGACTAATCACTCTGGAAATCTCACAAGAAGCTTCAAGACTAGCACTTTGAACCAACAGCTTTTATTTCAATCAGTTACCATCATAGCTGGGCCGGCCAATGTAGATCAGACTATAAACTTAAAACAACAATAATAATCTACTGTAAATTTTGTATTATAATCTGAAGCTCATCCAAACTGTAAATAATTCATCCAAATAACGAAAAATGTAAATATTGCTCATATTGTATATAAATTGTATCCAATCTCTTATAATAAGTCTATATCCATGTAAATATTGTACAAAAAAAAAAAAAAGAATAAAAAAACAAGAAATAAAAATAAGAAATAAAATAAATAAAAAAATGAATAAAAATAAGAAACAATAAAGAATGAATAAAAATAAATAAACTACATTGTACAATATTAATTTTAAGCCAGCTGTAACAACCATCACATAACTTTTCTCTCATATAACTTATGTATAATTCCAATCTCTTATTGTTAATTTTAAATGTCAAAACAACTTGTAATCACCATCATCAAATTAGTTCATAATGCCATCAATCACACTCATTCATCTCATCAGTCTCTTTAAAATATTTCATATGCTCCGGCTCGGGTTGGTGCGACGAGGGAGGGTGACCGTTAGTTGTTCTATTTGAATCCACTCAATTACCTAACCATTACAAGGAACACCTAACCATCTCATAATGCCATCAAATCCATTCATTCCTTTAACCAGCCTCTTCATAAGATTTCATGTACTCCAGTTCGGGTCAGTGCGACGGGGGTGGGTGACCGTTAGTCGCTCTATTTATATTCACTCATTTACCCAACCATTTTATGGAATGCCTCACCGAACCTGCCCTAAACGAACCGACCCGAACCTTATCAAAAACCATTGTAACTCATCCAAACAAACCCGAACCTTACCGAACCGGTTGGGAACCGGTTCTGAACCGGTTCTGAACCGGTTCGATTTGGTTCGGAATTTATTCTAAGTCTCATAATATCCTCACTGCAATAATGATCTAGATACCGGTTTGGCTGGTTGACTCGGCTCGGTTCACCCAAACAACCCATGTCTCAATTAACCGAACCAGGCCGAGCCTAACCAGCCAACTCTTCTCAATTTGGAAAAACATTTAATATTGTCTCTTAAATTTTGAATTCAATTTACTATATTGGGTCAACTTAGCTGCATACTTTCAAATGATTCAAATTTGTATCCTAAACTCATATTCTCAGAAATGTACTGCTGCCGGTTCGGCTGGTTGACTCGGCTCGGTTCACCCAAACAACCCATGTCTCAATTTACCGAACCAGGCCGAGTCTAACCAGCCAACCCTTCTGAATTATGAAAAACATTCAATTTAATCTCTTAAATTCTAAATTCAATTAACTAAATTAATTCAACTTAGCCGCATATTTCCAAATTATTCAAATTTGACTCATAAGCTCATCTTTTCAGAAATGTACTGAGCTGCCGGTTCGGCTGGTTGGCTCGGTTCGGTTCATCTCATCCAACCATTCTCACTCAACCGAACCAAACCGGGCCTAACCAGACGACCCATAGCAAAGTAAACCATACCATCTAAAAACTTAAATTCAATCAACTCATTCCTTTCAAATCCTATACTCAAATCCCTCTCAACCCTTCTCAACCATTCAATTTGCTAATCACTACTCAACTCTGACCAATCATGGTCAATCAAATAGAAATTGATAAAAACTGTGCTCATTTTCTTCCCTTCCACTTTTAAAAAATTTCTTTTCCAACCCAATTCTCTCAAAAGCTTAAACAGTCTCAATCCAATTACTCTTCTTCAAAACTTCTCTATAAGTCTTTGACTTATAAAAATCTTATAACCAACCCCATTCGCTTATAATGGACTTCCATCATAGGACGCTGAGGTAAGTCCCGAAGTAGATCAATAGCATCGGGCTTACTTCTATGCTCCAGCTATCCATTCATACCAAAAAAAAAAAAAAAAAAAAAAACCTAACCTAACCTATGTGGCCTGCAATAAAGGTAAGATTGGCTGAGGAAAGGTGTCCATAGGTGTCAATAGGTGGTCCCATCATGTGGAATCTCCTCCTAGACCCACTGCTGAAGGGACTCGATTAAAGAGGAGACTTTGGACAGGCTTTCGCAGATGACGTGGTCCTGGTCTTTGATGGAGACACAGCTTTGGAAGTCCAGTGACAGGCAAATGCCGCCCTAGCCTATGTGAGGGAGTGGGGCATCAAAAATAAGCTGAAATTCACGCCTAATAAGACCAACGCGATGGTCATAACCCGCAAACTTAAACATGATGCCCCACTCCTAAACATGGGCGGGGTCGGCATAGACTTATCGCAGGAATTCAAGATCCTGGGGCTAACAATCGACAACAAGCTGACATTTAATAGCCACGCTGCAAGTGTTTGTAAAAAGGCACTTAACATTTACAAACAGCTATCCAAAGCAGCCAGGATCAGCTGGGGCCTCCATCATCATCAAGATCATCAGAACCATATACACTGCAACCATAGAGCCAGTGATACTGTACGCGGCCAGCGTCTGGGCACCGGCTACTAAAAAGATAGGGATCCAAAGGCAGCTAAACACGGTCCAACGAGGATTTGTCCAGAAGCTTACTAGAGCGTACCGTATCGTCTCCTTGAACTCAGGACTGGTACTGGCCGGAATACTCCCTCTTGACCTCAGAATACAGGAGGCTGCTGCCACTGTATGAGGCAAAGAGGGGGGTACCCCGACCAGAGTTAAAGGACAGGGAGGTGGAACGGTCAACACCATACGCTCTAACCAAACATCCGGCGGAACATACATGCCTAAAGTTTCATAGCTTGATGGACCAGGATCAGGTGGATGTTCACAACACCCAAGCAGTACGAATTTACACCGATGGCAGCAAGATCGAAGGTGAGGTCGGAGCAGCACTATCCTTGTGGGACGGTGATGCCGAGATTAAAACCCTGAAACTCAAGCTGCCATCGTACTGCACGGTCTATCAAGCAGAGCCCCTGGCCATATGTAGAGCCACGAGGGAAATCCTCAAACGTACGGAAGCTACCTTTGGTATCTACAGCGACTCCAGATCGGCGTTACAGTCGATAACAAACAACAGCTCCTTTCACCCCCTTGCCGTGGAGGCTCGCGAAAATCTCAGAACGAGCAGACTCCAGAATAAAGAAACATCCTTATTCTGGATCAAAGCCCACGTGGGCTTAGAAGGCAATGAAAGAGCAGATTTGTTGGCAAAGGAGGCTGCTACAAATATAAAAAGACGGCCCGACTTCGATTATTGTCCGATCTCATTCGTCAAGCGACAGATCCGTCTACGAACGCTTGACGAATGGAATCGACGATACAAGACGGGCACGACAGCCGGTACAACGAAGCTCTTTTTCCCAGATGCTGTTCAAGCTTTCAAAATTGTGCGCAAATTTGAACCTACTAGCATCATGACACAGGTTCTCACAGGGCACAGTGGGTTCTCCGAATACCTGAATCGTTTCAAGTGTAAGGAGAGCCCATCGTGCATCTGTGACCCAGATTTATGCGAAACTGTAGAACATGTATAGTGTCCCGTTTTCCTCCTCAAGAGATACGAAACCGAGCAGATCCTAAATATAAATTTGACCAAAGCCAATTTGAATACGATCATGAGCGAAACCCAACTAAAAGGATACTTCATAAAATTTTGTACAAAAATCGTAAGTAAAGTTATAAAAAGAAATAAATAGAATTAGAATTATGGTGTATATATATTTTAAGAATATATATCGACAACATAAAGTTAAGAAGATGTAAATGAGAAGGATAAAATGTACAATACAAATAAGTTTTCCTAAATATAACATGTACATAAATAAGTTACAAGAACACGTATAATTACAAGATGATAAAATATAAGGCACTTAAAACCCTATCCAATATGTAAAGTGTAATATAAGTTTAGATTAAGAATACCTATATGAATAAAACTACCACCTCCCTTTGTATTATCGCCCCATAAGGGCCTGATTTTGTATGTCACTTAGATTAAAAATAAACGCAAACAGACTTTGATTTATAATATGTCAAAAAACGAGCAAAAAAGCCTAACCTAACCCATCAATCTACATAATTCTCCATTACTCCATGAAATCACATACCTACATCACCCACGTCACATGAAATCATACATTATAATAATCACTTCCATTAATCCAATTGTTGAGTAAACTGCCACCAGTCACTTGTTATAATTACATCGAGGGACAAAGTACTATTGAATATTCCAATATCATCTAGTCATACTCCTTCCATAAAATAAACATTGTTGCAGGACATAAGAGCATAAATTATAATATAATCAAAAGAAAATCTACAAGGAAATCATGCCAAGGGTGATCCATTCTTCCACCGCTTCCTCTGAGGAATCCTTTCCCCAGGCGGAAGATCAAGAATTATCTCCACCTGCCGAGGCCCCGGCAATACCATCACCTCAGATAAGTACCAGACCCGAAGGCGAGATGGGGGAGGTCGGCGCAGACAACGTTCGGAGGGGCACTACAACGCCATTTTTGGTCCTCCCGCCGCCAATTGGCTCGGCGGTTGCCCTGGAAGAGACGACCCAAGATAATATGGGAAGAACCACCCACTCAGAACGCCCTACCACCACCACCTCCACCAGTACAGACGCAGACTACCTGGCATGAGAGCATACCCACCACCACAACCGCAAATTTAACCCGCCCATTCCCCCTACGCCCTCTCTACCCCTCCTACCACCCAAATGATTCCCTGCACCCATCCCAGCCTTCAGCGTTCCGCCAAGTCCCAGTAGAATGGTGCAGGAACTGCTCATCAAAGGAACCAAGAAATAATTATGGGGCTGCGTAATCACCTGATGGACATACTGTATGAAAGTGGCATCAAGGACACAGAAATTACAAACCTACATAATATGAACGCCAGGCTTCTAAATATGGTAGAGGAACTCCAGAAGGGCTACTTTTTTGGAGTCGGATCTGCACAGCCCCCGACAAACGATCGTGCTCCTACTGTGGCGGCGGGGATGGTGGGAGTAGTGACTACGGGTACAATAACCCAACAGAACGTCGTGGCAGGACGTTCTGGAGCGACCGGACAGGGGGGGGGGGGGCACGGGTAACCCAGTATCAAGGGGCTCAGTGATTGAGCATACCGGCCCAAACATAAGTTCCGAAGTTGAACAGGCTCGACATATAATGAGCCTTCCTCACACTGGAGGGAAACCGGCGGCATATATGTCGAGCTGGGAGGCCCTGCACCCCCCGCCGACGTCCGTGGCCCAGGTGTTGCAGCTCCCGCAGCCCAACCAGGAGAACAATCTGGAGGAGCCAGCGCCGGGAGAAGGAGCCACCCGCGGGTTCAGGATGATTTCTTCTACCACCGGGGCAGATCTAACACACACTAGTGCTTCGTGGACGAATGCGGCTGGAGGAAGTGGAGGCGGCGCCAGGCAGAATAGGGGCTTGGGCATCCACAAGAAGACCGGAGCCCAGTGTATTTTGTGTGGGAAGTACACAAGTAAAAATAACATTCTAAGACACTTTAGGAACCGCCACCCCACGTACATGGGGGGCCTCGGTAACAAGCATGAAAGATACCCGGAGGCGTTTTTCATGATTGTTACCGGCCCCAAGGACAAATGTCCCAAGGATCTAATCCCAAAGGATAGGGACCTGCGCGGGGTGGCGGGTATCTGCAGTTGTTTTCTGCGGATGACTGACGGAGTAAGCAGCAATAGTGAGAAAGAAACCTTGCGGTATGTGATTTGGATTCTATTGTGTTTTTGTGTATTTTTGTGTTTTGTATAAAAAATAAAAATAAAAAAAATATTTTTAGATGTAGATTTTCTCAATTTACCTGTGTGTTATTTGTATTCTGCTGTGTAAAAAAAAAAAATTCTTTCTTAGATGTTCTGTTTCTATTTTCTTACATAATTAATAAGTATTACCTTGGAAATATACCATCGTGTCATGTCCTTGTAAATATGCCATTGTGTCTCCAGCGTAAAATTCTTCGGTACTGTAAAAAGACCGGCAAAAATATTGTATTACCAAAGAAGGAATTATTATATTATACTTTTGTCTAGTTGAATAAATATTGTGTTCCCCATGAGGGATATAAGAATAATTGTAACCACGTTAATAACATAAAATTATAGTTAAATAAAGGCTCTGACCTATGTCAGAGGTAATTGTAAAAAAAAAAAAAAAAAAACCTTAACCTAACCTAACCAGTCCGCTCCCAGCGCTCGTCGAAATCGCCACGAAATTAGGATCGCGTCACTGAACTCATCTACGAGGACAGTGGACGGGAGGAGGGTCATCCTCAATGAGATGCCATGTAGGATGATGCGAACGCAGTCCTTCAACAGGCGAAGGCAGATTTGGAAAAGTCGGGAAAACTGAAGAGAGAGTGTGGTGTCTGCGCTCCATGTTCTTTATGAGATGGTCCTGAAGATGGCTGACTCTCGAACGCTCCACATGATGCAAACCCAGAGGCTGCGAGCTTCTCAGGCAAAGGACAAGGAGCGTATGGCGTAAGGGAAACTTTCAGGACAAAGAGTTTACGCAAACTGAGAACACCGCTTTCAGCATATACTTTTTCTGTAGCGTATCTAAACGGTTTTTTTAGCATTGTTTTGAGTACCGATCTTTGCGCTCTTTCTAGTTGAATTAATGTTGTCTTTGCGGCGCTGCCCCAACAGCAGATACCATATGTGAGGATGGATTGACAAAGAGCTAAGTAGGTGGACCGAAGTGTGTCAAAGTTTGCAGCATTCCGAAGTAGTCTCATAACGTTGATTAATTTGCGAGTTCTAGATGATAAATTGATAATGTGGTCTTTGAAGTTTAGATTTTGATTCCTAAATATTTAATCGAGTTAGTTCGGTTTATCTTTTCACAGCTGCAGTTTGAGTTTGTTAGACTGCTGCATCTATGGAGTTTGATATCGGTCAACGACGCTGGAGGTGATGATGCTTTAGTCTTGTGAAAGCATAAGAATTTAGTTTTTTGAGCATTGAGGGTCAAAAGGTTCTTACGGAGCCAATGGTTCACCGTCTGCAGACCCTGTACTGTATGCGCGACCGCGTCCTGCCAATCCGATCCATGAAAAATGATCGCAGTATCATCTGCATAGCATACTGTATCTGCGTTTGTAAGATTAAGATTGTGAAAGCTATTTATATAAAGGATAAACAATGTGGGTCCCAGAGTACTACCTTGAGGTGCTCCAAATCCTACATGCTGTGAGGAGCTTGTAATACCGTTAACACTTAGACACTGTTTCCGATCTCAGAGGTAGCTCTTAAACCAGTTTAATGCTGTTCCTCTTATACCTGTGTGTTCCAGCTTTTTTAACAGGGGGTTGAAACAGTGTCGAAGGCCTTAGCAAGATCTAAGAATACCCCTACACAGCTCTTATTTTGGTGATAATGGCACGACTTAGGAGAGTCACTCTTGACGGTTCCTGAACACAACTACGAGCAATGCAGTATCGGCTCTTTGAAGCGTTGGCAGCTAACGCAAAAAATGCTACAAGACTTTTGGCGAAGGTGGTCTAGCGAATATTTAGCGTATTGTATGCAGCGATATAAGTGGACGAAAATTACCCCTGAACCAAAGGTAGGAGATGTGGTTTTGGTGAAGGAGGACAACCTCCCACCAGCTCAGTGGATGTTAGGCAGAGTGGTCACTACCCATCCTGGCTCAGACCAAATTACACGAGTAGTAACTTTAAAGTGTGGTCAAGTTCTGTTAAAAAGACCCACGTCAAAATTGTGTGTTTTACCAGTCTCTGACTGAGCAAGATATATATATTGTTATATAATTGTTGTTATAATTGTTGTATAGCATAAAGGAAAAATTTGTGTAGAATTTAAGTTTTGGTTTTCACTGTATAAGGTATGTTTAAATTGTTTGATAACGTGTTGAATAGCATTATGAAGAACGCTCAATGTCGTTCTTGGTGGGCGGCATGTATAAAGGGTTATTAAGTTAAGATTTTATGTTTTAGTCGATTAGTTCATTAAATTGTCACTAGATGTCGCTACTCCAAGTTGTCCATTCCTAGATCGCGCTATCGAAGCGTTTTGGGAAATTTACGACATTCCGTATGTGTATTTATAAATGCTTATATAACATACCAACATCATCGTCATCATCATAATGATTATTATATATTTTATATTTTATGTTGTCGACATTTCTATACAAATATCTAGGTAAAACCAATACAAATCACATAGAAAAGAAAATGTTAGCTGTTTTTTTTTTCTTCAAACCAGTACATGAAGAATGTTAATTTACAATTTTAATTGCTCAATATGGATGTCAATCCTCCATAAATAGATAGTGCACCTGAAGTTTGTGATCGTAGTTAATTCCACGCGACAAGTTTTAGAAGTAAACCTGTTTCTTTACTTTGTTAAACAAACTCAAGCTAAGTTTTTCACAATGAAAAGTTCAAACTGACTTACCGGTTATGTTTTCGACCTTATTTACCTCTTCCTTTATGGGTTCCACTTCAGATTTATTAAAATTAACCGCCAACTTGGTTAATCAGTAGTTATATTCATAGAATCGTTAATTTTACAAAACCATCATTCCTTTTCTGAGTCCCATTACAATATTTACCTCCCTCCATTTTTTCGTCAGTGTTCCCACTCCTTCCCAAAAATATTTCCAAAATTAACAAGTGTTGCCTTAAATCTAACATTAAGCATGATATTATTAGAATAAATCTTTTAGATCTTCAATCGAGTAACAATTCATACTACAAAACATTACCATCACCATCATCCTCATTCAAAAACATTCTCACCTTCAATACAGTTTTTCAGTTAATTAAGCCAGATTATAACAAGCCTCACAGAACTCACACTGCTCACAATACTTGCTCACATTACACACACATCACTCACACAACTAACAACATTCATATTACAAAACATTACCATCATCATCATCCTCATTCACAAACTCTCACATTCAATACAGTTTTTCAGTTAATTAAGCCAGATTATAACAAGCCTCACAGAACTCACACTGCTCACAATACTTGCTCACATTACACACACATTACACACATCACTCACACAACTAACAACATTCATATTACAAAACATTAACATCATCATCATCCTCATTCACAAACATTCTCACATTCAATACAGTTTTTCAGTTAATTAAGCCAGATTATAACAAGCCTCACAGAACTCACACTGCTCACAATACTTGCTCACATTACACACACATTACACACATCACTCACACAACTAACAACATTCATATTACAAAACATTACCATCATCATCATCCTCATTCACAAACTCTCACATTCAATACAGTTTTTCAGTTAATTAAGCCAGATTATAACAAGCCTCACAGAACTCACACTGCTCACAATACTTGCTCACATTACACACACATTACACACATCACTCACACAACTAACAACATTCATATTACAAAACATTACCATCATCATCATCCTCATTCACAAACTCTCACATTCAATACAGTTTTTCAGTTAATTAAGCCAGATTATAACAAGCCTCACAGAACTCACACTGCTCACAATACTTGCTCACATTCACTCACACAACTAACAACATTCATATTACAAAACATTACCATCATCATCATCCTCATTCACAAACATTCTCACATTCAATACAGTTTTTCAGTTAATTAAGCCAGATTATAACAAGCCTCACAGAACTCACACTGCTCACAATACTTGCTCACATTACACACACATTACACACATCACTCACACAACTAACAACATTCATATTACAAAACATTACCATCATCATCATCCTCATTCACAAACTCTCACATTCAATACAGTTTTTCAGTTAATTAAGCCAGATTATAACAAGCCTCACAGAACTCACACTGCTCACAATACTTGCTCACATTACACACACATTACACACATCACTCACACAACTAACAACATTCATATTACAAAACATTACCATCATCATCATCCTCATTCACAAACTCTCACATTCAATACAGTTTTTCAGTTAATTAAGCCAGATTATAACAAGCCTCACAGAACTCACACTGCTCACAATACTTGCTCACATTACACACACATTACACACATCACTCACACAACTAACAACATTCATATTACAAAACATTACCATCATCATCATCCTCATTCACAAACTCTCACATTCAATACAGTTTTTCAGTTAATTAAGCCAGATTATAACAAGCCTCACAGAACTCACACTGCTCACAATACTTGCTCACATTCACTCACACAACTAACAACATTCATATTACAAAACATTACCATCATCATCATCCTCATTCACAAACATTCTCACATTCAATACAGTTTTTCAGTTAATTAAGCCAGATTATAACAAGCCTCACAGAACTCACACTGCTCACAATACTTGCTCACATTACACACACATTACACACATCACTCACACAACTAACAACATTCATATTACAAAACATTACCATCATCATCATCCTCATTCACAAACTCTCACATTCAATACAGTTTTTCAGTTAATTAAGCCAGATTATAACAAGCCTCACAGAACTCACACTGCTCACAATACTTGCTCACATTACACACACATTACACACATCACTCACACAACTAACAACATTCATATTACAAAACATTACCATCATCATCATCCTCATTCACAAACTCTCACATTCAATACAGTTTTTCAGTTAATTAAGCCAGATTATAACAAGCCTCACAGAACTCACACTGCTCACAATACTTGCTCACATTCACTCACACAACTAACAACATTCATATTACAAAACATTACCATCATCATCATCCTCATTCACAAACATTCTCACATTCAATACAGTTTTTCAGTTAATTAAGCCAGATTATAACAAGCCTCACAGAACTCACACTGCTCACAATACTTGCTCACATTACACACACATTACACACATCACTCACACAACTAACAACATTCATATTACAAAACATTACCATCATCATCATCCTCATTCACAAACTCTCACATTCAATACAGTTTTTCAGTTAATTAAGCCAGATTATAACAAGCCTCACAGAACTCACACTGCTCACAATACTTGCTCACATTACACACACATTACACACATCACTCACACAACTAACAACATTCATATTACAAAACATTACCATCATCATCATCCTCATTCACAAACTCTCACATTCAATACAGTTTTTCAGTTAATTAAGCCAGATTATAACAAGCCTCACAGAACTCACACTGCTCACAATACTTGCTCACATTACACACACATTACACACATCACTCACACAACTAACAACTTTCATATTAGAAAACATTACCATCACCATCATCCTCATTCACAAACACTCTCACATTCAATACAGTTTTTCAGTTAATTAAGCCAGATTATAACAAGCCTCACAGAACTCACACTGCTCACAATACTTGCTCACATTCACTCACACAACTAACAACATTCATATTACAAAACATTACCATCATCATCATCCTCATTCACAAACATTCTCACATTCAATACAGTTTTTCAGTTAATTAAGCCAGATTATAACAAGCCTCACAGAACTCACACTGCTCACAATACTTGCTCACATTACACACACATTACACACATCACTCACACAACTAACAACATTCATATTACAAAACATTACCATCATCATCATCCTCATTCACAAACATTCTCACATTCAATACAGTTTTTCAATTAATTAAGCCAGATTATAACAAGCCTCACAGAACTCACACTGCTCACAATACTTGCTCACATTCACTCACACAACTAACAACATTCATATTACAAAACATTACCATCATCATCATCCTCATTCACAAACATTCTCACATTCAATACAGTTTTTCAGTTAATTAAGGCACATTATAACAAGCCTCACACAACTCACACTGCTCACAATACTTGCTCACATTACACACACATTACACACATTACACACATCACTCACACAACTAACAACATTCAATTCAATTCAATATATTTATTGCAAGTAAGAGATTTACAAGAGATTTTTATAATTTCAAGCAAATGCACATTTTTACAAAGTCATTCAATTAATTTATTACATAATCCCATGTATCCCTACATACTCATGTGCCGAGCTCCCAGGCTCTTTTGTCATCAAGATAATCATTGACATCATAATACGCCTTATTTAATAAGATTGTTTGAACACTTTTCTTAAATTTATTCTCTGAGAGGTTAACAATTTTATCTGGTAATTTATTGAAGTACTTAACACATTGTCCTAAGAATGACTTATTTACTCTAGCTAATCTAGTTTTTGTACAAGCAATTTTATTTCTATTTCTTGTATTGTACATATGCCCATCTCCAAGCCGTTTCATTTGTCCATAATTTTTCCTAACATACATTATATTCATGTAAATGTACAAAGAAGGCATTGTTAATATTTTAATTGTCTTAAAAAGTTCTTTTAGAGAAACTCGTGGGCCAAGCTTGTAGATAGCCCTGACAGCTCTTTTTTGAAGTACAAATATAGATTCAGCCCCAGCAGCTCTTCCCCAGAGGAGTATGCCATATGACATGACGCTATGAAAGTAGCTAAAGTAAACGAGGCGGGCTGTGGCGGTATTTGTTAGTTGACTTACTTTGCGGATAGCATATGCTGCAGAGCTAAGTTTCTTAGAAAGGGTTGTAATGTGTGGTCCCCACTGCAATTTTGAGTCGACGGTTAATCCTAAGAACACAGTGTCTGCTACTAATTCCAAGTCTTTGCCACCTATGGCTACTCCAGGGCTGACAGAGGGTTTACAAAGAGTGAATTTAATTAATTAAGTTTTTTTTTGCGTTAAGTAGTAGATTATTTGAACCAAACTAGCAACTTATACCTGCCAGTACGTTATTAATTTGAGATACAGAATAAGTTGCTTTCCTTTTAGCACCTAAAAATTAAAGATGTATCATCTGCAAATAATACAATGTTAGCTAACTTTTCTACATAGAATGGCAAGTCGTTTATATAAACTAGAAACAAAAAAGGTCCGAGTATGGACCCTTGGGGAACTCCTACATTAACTGGTGCAGCATACGATTTACTATTACCTATAACCACAGTCTGTTGTCTATCAGATAGGTAAGATTTTAATAGTTTTAATGCGGATTGCCCTACCCCATAATGTCGAAGCTTTGACAATAGTATATCGTGCCTGACGCAGTCAAAGGCTTTAGAAAGATCACAAAAAATACCATAGGCATCTTCCGATCCTTCCCATGCATCATAAATTGATTTAATTAGTGATATTCCAGCATCTATAGTACAACGACCTCTAGTGAAGCCATATTGCTGCTTATGCAACAAGTCATTCCTATAAAAATATTATGATATTTGATCTAATAATACCCTTTCAACGACTTTACTTAATAAAGGAAGAATCGATATAGGTCTATAATTTGAAGGGTCCTTACTACTCCCATTCTTAAACAAAGGCACGACCTTGGAGTGTTTCATAAGATCAGGAAAGGTACTAGCATCTATGCTCATATTAACTATGGTCGCCAAATGAGGAGCTATTATAGGTATTATTTTATTGAAGAAATAAACTGACATACCCCATAGATCTTCAGTTTTTTTTTAGTTTAGGGATTTTTTTTGTTTACAGTAGACTCTGTGTCAACAAAATGGAAATCGAACAACTCGTCTCTCTGACTGAGATTTTGAATAAGAAATGATCTTGCTTCTTCAACGCAAGAGTTTAAGTTGCTAGTAATTTCTACAGGAATATTTGTGAAAAAGTTTACAAAAGTATCGGCTACATCCTTATCATTGGATATACTAACATTATTAACTAAAAGTTCAATCCTTTTCGACGGTTCTTTACCCCTGCCTGTTTCCCTATTTATTATACGCCATGTCTCCTTAATTTTATTTTCCGATTGTTTTATTTTGTTACTAAGGTAGATTGCTTTTGCTGTAATACACACTTTATTAAATATTTTGGAATAGTTTTTTACGTAATTGATAAAGCTAGTATCGCTACTGTATGATTTCTGTTCATAAAGATCATATGGTTTATTGCGAGAGCGTGTTAAACTAGGCGTTGCCCACTCTCCAAATTTGCATTTTGAATTTTTTAAAAGACATCTTACTTTAAATATATCATTAAAAAAAAATCCAAGATCTTAAATAGCATTTCAAAGAGTGCATTAGCATTAGACTCAAAATTTGTTTCAAACTTATCCACATTTAATTCATTCAATATTCGTTCAATATACACGCCAACCTGGCACTCGGAGATGGGCCTGCATACAATGCTAGTCTTGATATCTTTCCTAGTTGATTTAAATGCTGGTAGGGTGATTAATTGTCCAATGTGACCAGATCTGAAGGTGATTTACTCAAAAAGTCAGTGTTAAGAAAAATGTTATCGATACACTTAGCTGAATGAGTAGTAGTTCTAGTTGGTTCATAAAAACAATATTTCATATTGAATGATGTAAATAAATTTAACAGCTTATTTTTATCCAAGGAATCTATTAAAATATCAATGTTAAAATCTCCGCTAACAATTACAGGTTTATTGTTACATAATAATTTTAAAGCATCTTCTAAAACAAGCAAGAGCTGATCTACATTTCTATCTGGTGGACTATATACAGACATTATTATCACCTCCTCTAGCTCGGCACATGAAATTTCAGCCAATCGCTCTATCGAGAGGCTTACTACGTCGAGACGATTTTTTGTGACATGTTTATCATTTACTAAGATTATTGAACTTCCACGAATGTAAGTCTTCCGACAGCACGAGCTGGCTACATGAAAATTTTTATAGATTACAGGAAGCATATGGTCCTTTAACCATGTTTCTGTCATACATACAACATCAATACAATTTTTATTTATAAAGTATTCTAGTTGCAATTCTTTGCCAGGGAGACCTTCAATGTTTTGGTGTATAACTCGAAAAACATCAAGGTTCCTTGTTGTCTTCTTTACAAAACATTACCATCACCATCATCCTCATTCACAAACATTCTTCATTCAATACAGTTTTGCAGTTAATTAAGGTAGAATATAAAATCTACTAACAAGCATCAATTAAAACAATTAACACAACTTAAATAAATACCTACCACGCAATAAATACTCAACAAAACTCACACGTCACTAGCACCATACTACATTTCAATTGAACTAACATTATACTATACTTTAATACTTTCAACCCACATATGTTGTATACCTTTATCCGGAACCATTAGTCCAAATTCACCAAAAGCACAGCGCACAATATTATTATTATTATTACTATTGGTATAAACAAACCAGACACAACTCATCACACATCAAATTTAAGTCATACCCTCTGCCCTCAACTCTCTACAATTCTTACTATTCTTACTAATCTCATGCCTACACTTAACTCTTAAAGTACACTATGTTTATTATTAACGCTGCCAACATCTTCACAAAACTAACAAACTACATTCAAACCCACACTTCCGACACATCTAACCTCTTAACTAAAATAACATCTACTTTAAACATCAATAAGAAAATATCAAGTACCTAAACCTAAGTACTCATATCTAAAAGTCATTACCACAGCCGATACTTAACCCTAATTCTCTTATTCAACTAACACCGCTTACACAGCAGACACTACTTACATTTGCCAATTACTATACTCTAATTATAATTTAATAATTAATAATTGAATAATTAAATAATATCAACTCAAATATCAACCTCATATAACACAGCAAATAACTATCTCTATAATATAGCTGGATATATTATATCCAGCTCTATCTAACACTCACTCAAGCATTAATAGTACCTCGCCCACGGACCACCACCCTCCCCCCACTCCACCACCGCATACCCCCGCTCTACCCCCGCGCGGCGCCGCTTGTACACGGCACCAAGCTACGATTGCAATACTCATTCCCCACCCGACCGTCCAACCGTCCGCACGTTCCTCATACCTCTTAGCATCCTTACGCACCCACCTTACTCTTATACATTGCTCACATTGCTAACACAATTAACATCATTCACATTACTATAACTACCATCGTCATCATCATTATCCACAAACTTTCTCACATTCAATACAGTATTACATCATATTCCGTTATATACCTCCTTTTCCTAAATCCTTACATAGAATAGCGACCCTATGCCATCCTTAACTCTAAACCCCATTCCAGCAGCATAATAATAGTAGTCAAATAGTTAACCAGTCAGTGATAACGATAAGTGACCAGATATAGAAGTAACATTGTAATAGTGATCGTGAACGTTGACAGTGAATCATAAACAGTGATAAAACAGTTCAACATGGAAAACGCCAACCACAACAACAACTCATCATCATCACCATCCACACCCAAGAACAAACCGAGAGCAACTCGGAGCAGAGCTACCTCACCATCCAACATCTCGGAAGGCTCTCTGACCTCCTCACTCTCCATAGAAACTGTCAGGGAACTGGACACCGCCCTCGCTGAGGAAACTAAGACCGCTACACTTGCCCTCCCACACGACGAACCCGCACGAGAACCAACTCAGGAGTCTACTGAGGGGGCAGAAGAAACTACCCCACCCTTCGTCGCCCTACCTCGGCGGGAGGAATCACTCTCTGACATAATGGGGGTCATTGAACATGAAGCAAAGGGGAAGGGGGAGGAGGCCCCTTTTATACACGTCAAACACAGCATCTGCGCCAACATCAACCAAAACAAAAGTGAGGACACCGGGAGGGGAGTAGGAAACGCTAACTCCACCAAAGAATCTGAAGAAACAGAGGATACAGCATGCCCACAGTCCGCATCTCACTCCGTCATCTGTGGCTGCGGCCTCCCTGAGGCAAACTGCTGGAAATGGCTAAGATACTCCCTTCACTCATCTCAGCGGGAGAATGACTTCAAGGCCAAATCCATAAATAAGTTACAAAGTCAGAACAAGGAACTTATCGCTAACATCTCCGAAGTTTCCGCCAACTTGGGTGCCGCCCTTCACATCATTAAGGACCTAACAAAGAACTATGTGAGACCAACTTATGGCAAGGGACCCACCACCACCATCAAAAGCTCCTCCACCTCCCGCACTGCGACAAGACCTCCAAATATGCCACAACACACTGGCAACACCCACACTGAAGCCCCTCCACAATCAAGCCCCTCCACTAGATCGGACAACTCAACCCATACCGTCACCGTACCCAGCGGAAAGAATAGTGATGCCAACAGCGCCGGAAGGAAGTCAACGACACTGACCAACAAAGCCAAGATCCTACAATGTGTCCTTTGCGGTCGGCCATTCTATTCTAATATAGTGCGACACTTCAAACACAAGCACCCAAATTATGCTTCAGGAATGACCCGCGATCACCCCAAGTACCCACAGTGGTTTTATATTATAACAGAAGAATCCCTGCAATACTGCCCACCTGCCAACCGCCCATCCAAGGACCTACTTAAAGATGTTGATAATCTTAACCTCACATTCCTTTTTGGGCCCCCAGGCAGCTAAATTATAATTTTACTTTTTCACAATGGGCCCGACCGATTGCCCGATCGATCACCCGACTGATCACTGCCCTCAGCGTACTACAGATCACATGGTACCAAATTTATCATTAATCAAACTTTAAACCTTAATCTTAATATTTGAGTGCTTGTGTTTATTATGTCATCTGACTAGTATCTTTAAGGATTCCTTGTGTTATTTGTATTGTTAAATTGGACTTAATAAGTCTGGGATATGTTATATTGTATTTGCGATGATTGCTATTAAGCTAATCTTAATTACTACTTAAGTTGCTGATTATGTTGCTACTGTCGATGAGTCCAAATTTTTCATTATATTTTGATATTCTGCTAAGTAAAATCTTAAATATCTTTTTAATTTATTGCTGGATAAGACTGTACAGGCAAATCAAATCGTACCTATACAATAGTTTGTAACCTAACTCGATAACTTACTGCTATTATATCGATCTAATTCTTAACACTTAACGGATCTCTTAATCTATCACCAGACTATATATTGATTTGCCTTACTTTGTTTTAACTAACTCAACTCAACTTAAAATAACTTAATATAATCTATAAAACGACTATAATTTATCTGTAATAATTAGTAATTGACAAAAAAAAAGTTAATATTAAATGTAAATTATAAGCACCTACGGTGCTAACTGATATCTAATTATCATGCCTGCATTATTATAACATATAGTTTACTATATTTTTCCCTGCTCCTATTATTTCTTTTAATAAACATCTATATAATCATTTATGCTTGTTTCTATTACACCGCTGCGACCAATTGATTAATACCAGACATAGACTCATTTAACCCCTCCCTTTAGGCATTATCCCTTAACAGGCAGGATTGATAGCACCAGTTATCGAAGTAGCTCATAACATATTATGATAGTCAAGTAAGTACCTCACTAGGATAAATAGGTAGGAATTAGGTCTCGCCCACTCAGGTCAACCTGACCACGAGCGTGATGAGACCAGTGTGACACTTGTAACGATTGGGACATTGGTGAGTTTTGGCTTTGGTTGAATAGTCAGCATGCAGCGACCGTCGGGGGTACTGCCGTTGGGGCAGCTGGTCACGCTGCTCGTGGATTGATGAGACCGAGGTTCTGACTGGGAATCATATCAACATGTTATGTAGATATGAGCCTTGTGAGGTATTTGACGCGCTTGCCAGGATCAATCCAGTTTGAGGAAGCGACGTAATCTTAATAACCATATTGAGTACCATCTGGATTGATTACTATCGAGTCGACTACTAATCAAAACACCTAAAAAGTTCAACCTAAAAGAAAAAATTGACACTTACTTATTATTACTACAATGGTCACACTGAGAACTGAACACACGCAGGTATCTTTGACGCTTATTTTACCAATTTAGCAATGCACTAGCTCAAAGCAATTACACACTTAAATTATACTCCGATCTATTACCTTAACCTCACACACAAATCACACCTGGCGCTTGACGGATGGAGGAGTGATAGCTGGGTGTATTTTATTAAATTTTTCTCGAACCTTTTCAATCTATGCTCACCTCACTCCACAATCTTCTAAGCCGATAGCTTTAAAACACAGTCACAATCTCTGGGTAGATTTTCAACTTCAACAATTTTATTCACACCTTCAAATATTCCCACCATCAACAATTCCCATCATTGACACAAGTTCCTCAACTTTATAAAACTCCAATCTTAAACCTCTCACACTATTCTCACCAAATCACTCAACTTCATCAAACCCCAAATCCAGAACAATTCCCTTATTTCAACACTATTTACACAAGTCCGCCTACCTAATCAAAATCCCAAATTTACAACAAGTCACTCCAATAAATTCCATTATTCACGCAAGTCAATCAATTCCATCAAAAATCCCAAATTCACAACAATTCACATTATTCACATAGATCACTCAACTCCATCTAATCACAAATCTCCAACAATTCACATTCTCCACTCACTCTACTCCATCAAATCACAAATCTCCACCAATTCACCTTATTCAGTCAACTTAATTTCACATTACTCACACAAGTCACATTGCTCCATCTAATCACAAAATCTCCGACAACTTATATCAGCCACACTAGTCACTCTACTTTATCAACTCTCCTCCAATTCACATAGCCCACACAAGTCACTCAAATCCATAAAATCACAAAACTCCACCACATTCACACTACTCACACAAGTCACTCAACTCCAATTCACATTACTCACACAAGTCACTCTACTCCAGTTAATCACAAAATCTCCAACAACTCACGTCATCCACACTAGTTACTCTTCTTTATCAACTCATCAATTTCTATTTACTCGTTCATCAAGTCTATTTAAAGCACATAAATCACTCAACTCAATCTAATCACATTTCTCCAACAATTTACATAGCCCACAAAAGTCACTCAAATCAATCAAATCACAAAACACCACCAATTCACATTACTCACACAAGTCACTCTACTCCATCTAATCACAAAAATTCAAACAACTCACATCATCCACACTAGTCACTCTACTTTATCAACTCACCAATTTCTATTTACTCACTCATCAAGTCTCTTTAAAGCATATAATTCACTCAACTCAATCTAATCACATTTCTCCAACAATTCACATAGCCCACACAAGTCACTCAAATCAATCAAATTACTAAACTCCACCAATTCACATTACTCACACAAGTCACTCTACTCCATCTAATCACTAAAACTCAAACAACTCACATCATCCACACTAGTCACTCTACTTTATCAACTCACCAATTTCTATTTACTCACTCATCAAGTCTCTTTAAAGCATATAATTCACTCAACTTAATCTAATCACATTTCTCCAACAATTCACATAGCCCACACAAGTCACTCAAATCAATCAAATTACTAAACTCCACCAATTCACATTACTCACACAAGTCACTCTACTCCATCTCATCACTAAAACTCAAACAACTCACATCATCCACACTAGTCACTCTACTTTATCAACTCACCAATTTCTATTTACTCACTCATCAAGTCTCTTTAACGCACATAATTCACTCAACTCAATCTAATCACATTTCTCCAACAATTCACATAGCCCACACAAGTCACTCAAATCAATCAAATTACTAAACTCCACCAATTCACATTACTCACACAAGTCACTCTACTCCATCTAATCACTAAAACTCAAACAACTCACATCATCCACACTAGTCACTCTACTTTATCAACTCACCAATTTCTATTTACTCACTCATCAAGTCTCTTTAAAGCATATAATTCACTCAACTCAATCTAATCACATTTCTCCAACAATTCACATAGCCCACACAAGTCACTCAAATCAATCAAATTACTAAACTCCACCAATTCACATTACTCACACATGTCACTCTACTCCATCTAATCACTAAAACTCAAACAACTCACATCATCCACACTAGTCACTCTACTTTATCAACTCACCAATTTCTATTTACTCACTCATCAAGTCTCTTTAAAGCATATAATTCACTCAACTCAATCTAATCACATTTCTCCAACAATTCACATAGCCCACACAAGTCACTCAAATCCATAAAATCACAAAACTCCACCAAATCACATTACTCACACAAGTCACTCTACTCCATCTAATCACTAAAACTCAAACAACTCACATCATCCACACTAGTCACTCTACTTTATCAACTCACCAATTTCTATTTACTCACTCATCAAGTCTCTTTAAAGCACATAATTCACTCAACTCAATCTAATCACATTTCTCCAACAATTCATAGCCCACACAAGTCACTCAAATCAATCAAATTACTAAACTCCACCAATTCACATTACTCACACAAGTCACTCTACTCCATCTAATCACTAAAACTCAAACAACTCACATCATCCACACTAGTCACTCTACTTTATCAACTCACCAATTTCTATTTACTCACTCATCAAGTCTCTTTAAAGCACATAATTCACTCAACTCAATCTAATCACATTTCTCCAACAATTCACATAGCCCACACAAGCCACTCAAATCAATCAAATCACAAAACTCTACCAATTCACATTACTCACACAAGTCACTCAACTTCAATTCACATTACTCACACAAGTCACTCTACTCCAGCTAATCACAAAATCTCCAACAACTCACATCTTTCACACGAGTCACTCTACTTTATCAACTCACCAATGGCTATTTACTCATTCGTCAAGTCTCTTTAAAACACATAAATCACTCAAATTCATCAAATCACAAAGCTCCACTAATTCACATTACTCACACAAATCACTCAACTTCAATTCACATTACTCACACAAGCCACTCCACTCCATCTAATCACAAAATCTCCAACAACTCACATCATCAACGACGTTTCAACGACTTTTCGCACAAAAACTCACAAAAGCGTACCGCACGGTCTCACTCAACTCGGCTCTACTGCTGGCTGGGCTCATTCCACTGGACCTTAGGATTCAAGAAGCCGCCTCCTTATACGAAGCCAAGCGTGGTGTACCCCAGCCCATCTTGGGGGACAGAGAGGTCGAACAAATGTCGAAATTTATTCTGACCCCTCACCCGGCGAGCCATATGACCGTAGAGTTTACAAACCTGTTAGACCAGCACGATGTCGACCATCAAAACAACCAGTCCATCCGCATATTCACCGACGGCAGCAAGATTGAGGGTAAAGTCGGAGCTGCGTTGTCCATATGGAACAGCGAAGCCGAGATAAAGACCCTCAAACTTCCTCTATCAGGCGGAACTCTACGATGGCGTATGCAGAGCCACGCGGGAAATACTCAAACGTCCGGCATTTACAGTAACTCACGATCGGCTCTAGAAACCGTTACGAACAAAACCTCCGTTCACCCCCATGCAACAGAGACACGAAATAACATGAAAACCCTCTGGATAAGGATACTTCCTTGTTTTGGATCAAAGCACACGTAGAGAAGAGCAGAAACGAAAGAGCCGACGAGCTGAGAACCTGAAAAGATGTGATGCATGTCCGGCTTCGTACATCAAGCGACAAAGTCGTCCGCAAGGAGTCGCTTGATGTATTTAACCGGAGATACAAAACAGAAAACAAAGCCGCGGTAACGAAGATCTTCTTCCCGGACGCCATTAAAGCATTCAAAATAGTCAGAAACCTGAATTTGTCATATGTGCTGACTCAAGTAATGACCGGGCACGGTGGGTTTTCAGAATACTTAAATAGATTCAAATGTAAGGAAGATCCATCGTGCTTCTGTGAACCTGGCATAGAGGTGATAATTCAGCACATCTTATTCGAGTGCCCAGTCTATGGCCTTGAAAGATTCGACGTAGAGTTTTGGCTCAACTGCAAAATAAGTGCTGTAACCGCCAAATACTTAATGGCACCACACTTTATAACCTATTGTATAAATGATAAAAAGAAATACTGATAGATAAATTTTAATAAATATATATTATGAATAAATAATTTATAAATAATATATATATCTATATATATTATGCATATTAAACTATAAGAAGGAAAATAGAATAGAATAGCATAGATACAATAGAAATAAGAAAAGAAGTAAATTAAGAAACTGTCACAATATGTAAATAGATCTGCCCTAAGCTGTAAGACTCTTTTCCTGTTTAAAAATGTAATGCTATATCAAATTAAATATTGAATAAGTCTTTGTTTCTAAATAACACTTGTTATAATTTTGTAATCCCTATAAATGGGACGAATGCACATGAAATTTAGCTTTGTTTAACTGAAAGAAAAACAAACTCTGACAATTGTCAGAGGGACGGAAAAAAAAAATTAAACCTAACCAACCTAACCTTACCGTACCGTCTCCCTAAACTCGGGACTGGTACTGGCCGGGATACTCCCACTCGACCTCAGAATACAGGAGGCTGCTGCACTGTATGAGGCAAAGAGGGGGGTACCCTGACCAGAGTTGAGGGATAGGGAGGTGGAACGGTTAATACCCTACGCTCAAACTAAGCATCCAGCAGAACATACTTGCCTGAAGTTCAACAGCTTGATGCACCGAGAACAGGTGGATGATGTACGAATTTACACCGATGGCAGTAAGATCGAGGGTGAGGTCGGAGCAGCACTATCCTTTTGGAATAGTGAAGCCGAGATCAAAACACTGAAACTCAAGCTGCCTGCACGGTCTATGAAGCAGAATTTCTGGCCATAAGGGATATCCTCAAACGCTCCGAGACCACCTTTGGTATCTATAGTGACTCCAGATCGGCCTTGCAGTCGGTAACAAATAACGACCTCCTTCATCGCCTAGCTGTGGAGGCTCGCGAAAACCTCAGCATGAGCAGACTCCAGAATAAAAAAGTGTCTTTATTCTGGATCAAAGCCCACGCGGGCTTAGAAGGCAACGAAAGAGTGGATTTGGTGGCAAAAGAGGCTGCTACGAACATTAAGAGACGGCCCGACTACGATTATTGTCCGCTCTCATTCGTCAAGCAACAGATCCGTCTAGAAACGCTCGACGAATGGAACCTACGATACAAGACAGGAACAACAGCTGGTACGACGAAACTCTTTTTTCCAGACGCCGTCCAAGCTTTTAAAATCGTACGTAAATTCAAGCCGACTGGCATATAATGACGCAGGTCCTCAGGGCACGGTGGGTTCTCCGAATACTTGAACCGCTTCAAGTTTAACGAGAACCCATCGTGCATCTGTGATCCAGATGTAAGCGTATCAGCAGTACATGTGCTACTCGATTGTCCCGTTTTCTCACCCAAAAGATTTGAAATTGAACAAGTCCTTAACCTCAATCTAACCACGGAAAACTTAAACACCATCATGAGCAATAGTAAACTGAGAGATAAATTTATGAAATACTAGCTGACCCGGCGAACTTCGTACCGCCTTAGCAAAATTAAATGTATATTTTTCAATATTTCTGAGACATTTTCTTAATATTTTTTTCCGTAAGAACCTTCTCCTAATAATAACAAATACAACAAAAAAAGAATTTGTGAAATCGGTCCAGCTATTCACGCGTGATGCCGTGACCAAGGAAAACGGGTTTCATTTTTATATATATAGATTGTATAGAAATAGATAGTAAGGTTTTGAAAAGAAACAAATCGACATAAAAATTATGATGCTTATATATTTGAGAATATATACCAGCAGCGTAAAATATAAAGAGATGTAAATAAAGAAATATAAATTAGTACAATATAGAATGAAATGAATAGTGTTTAAATTAGATATCAAATAACCCATTTACACGAATGACGAGGAGTTTGTTGTGCAGCGAGAGTTTGGATTTCCTACCCATTAGCCAGTAAAGCTTTCTTAGTTGTAGGCCGAGTGCTTTTCTTTTTGTGGAGATGTGTTTTTTCCATGTGAGGCGTCTGCCTAGATAAATACCCAGGTAACGTACGTCTTCGCACTGGGGTGTTTGGATCCCATTCAGTTCCACGGGTGGGCACAATCCATGCCTGAGGGTAAAGGTTACATGCACCGACTTCGTTTCATTTGCCTTGATGCACCAGTCTTTTAGCTATTTTGAAATGTTATTTAAGCTTATCTGCAGCATGGTTGAGGCAACAGTTGGTATTGCGAGAGTAGCGATGAGGGCTGTGTCGTCGGCAAATGTTCCCACTAGGACATTTTCTGTTGACGGTAAATCGGATGTGTACAGTAGGTATAGGACCGGTCCCATGACACTACATTGTGGAACACCTGCTGTTATTTCGTAGAGTCCAGTTCTGTCCTCGCCTTGTTTCACGTTAAAATGCCGATAGCTCAGATATGACTTTATGAATAGGTAGTGGTTTATGGGTAGCGCTTTGCGTATCTTAAATAACAGGCCCTCGTGCCAGACTAGGGCTTGCAAATATTCGATAATTTTTATATTCTAATATTCGATGAGTTTTGTTTTAACAATTTCGGGAGTCAGTCTACTCAGGAAGAGGATTTCCAGCAATTTTGATGCGATTGGAAGTAGACTTATGGGGCGATAGGAAGTAGCGGTAGAGGGGTCCTTGCCCGGTTTGACAATTAAAATTATTTCGGGTACTTTCCAGTGGGGGGGAACAAATTCTCGCCGTAAGGCAGCATTAAACACTTGGATTATAAACGTGACACCAGTGTCCGGTAGTTCCTTCATAGTTTTTGCCATAAGATCATATCCTGGAGCCTTGTTCACATCCAATTTCTTTATGGCAGCTTTCACTTCACTTTTTGAAAATTTCTCAAGGGGTGGGCTTATTTGGTGTATTGCTTTCAAGCTTTATTAACTTCTTGCGACTTTGACGAGCCTTGGTCCGGGTTAGGGGTGAATACTTTGGAAAGTTGCTCAACGAACAATTTGACTTTGTCGGCGTCACTCCTAGCCCAAGTTCCATCTTCTCTACGCAAATTTGGTGTAATTTACGCGCTTTGAAGTTGCTTGGTGAACCAGTAGACAGCTGGGACACTTTGATTATTTACATTATCGTCACAAAATTAGACAAAACCACAGAACGTGAGTGGGAATAATATAAAAACACAACACTCAAGCAATCTGGTGATTCCAAGTCAATCCTAAAAATAGACGTCTTGCTATCATTTTTGAAAGACATAGCGGATATGCTGGAAACTTTGCAGATATCACACGCTAAAACTTGAAGCAAAATATCTGTCACAAATACGCAAAGCAGTTACAAAGCTCACTGCAACGTCTCCACAAATAACAACCCGCACAGTCAATCAAAAACGCCGTGTTCACTTCGCAAACGTTATAATCATCCACTTGATGCATGTCAAAAGTTTTTAGATTCTAATTTAGAAGCAAGGCTCAAGCTTGTAAAAGATAATATCTTTGCAATAACTGTTTACGCACGGGGCACAATTTAAACGAATGCAGATACGGGCCGTGTAGGAAGTGTGATCAAAAACTCAACTCATTGCTTCACAATGACAGCGCTGTCAGCCGCGATACCGGAGCCGTTCATACTTCGAGTCACAATAACAAACCGGTTCTGGCGATGCGTCCGACACACCACACTTCGTCGCCCGCCGCGGGCCCTAGTACCAATGAGACTTCTAAAGACACGCACACAAATATTCTATGCGCTAATTACCCGTGTGTGCAACCTGTTTTGTTATCGACTGCGTTAGTGGAGGTTAGGGATAGATACGATAACTATCAACAAGCACGCGCGCTTTTAGTTTCGGGAAGCGAGCGATGCATTCGGAGTGCCGAGCGCGCGCCGAGCCGTGACGGACGCGTGCAATTTGTCTGCATTGCTATTATTTAGTGGTGTTTTTAAAATGACGAACATTGTCAAGTGTAATGCGTGTAATATCGTGATAGATGAATTACTATCTTATATACAGAATAAAGTGTCTGTGATTGACGAGGAGACCTTGGTGCGATTATGTGTTTCGTCTTTAACCTCAGACGAAATCAAGAAATCGAAGGAGCTACTTTTCGATTCCATTCCTACGAGTCTACGCAAAAGAGGAAGGAAAAATAAGGGAAAAGAGGAACGAGACCTGGCCGATATAGTGAACCTGTTTAAATCAGCTGAGCCAGACGTGATTCCAGTATTTGTGGCGCGACAGCTCGAAAAACTACCCCCAATATTATTTGACCATCTCGATTGTACAAAACTATTGAAAGACATTTTGCTGTTAAGGGCGGATATTGACCTGGTTAAATCTACTTATGCCACACACGATCAGCTGTTGAACTTGAAATCCGAGTTCCTACATTTTAAAAATAATTCGTTGCCACCTTCTCCCGCTCCAAACGTAAATATGAAACGCGGCGCCTGGCAGATGAATAGCGACTCACTGGACGTGTCTCAGCTACCTACTTATATTCATGAGTCCACTGTGAATGATGAAGAACTCGCGAATAAAGAAATCTCTCAAACCACGCAGTATAGGGAGATTGTATGTTGCGAACAACCATCCACATCTGCTGTACAGCACTGCCCTGTAGGGGAGAATGACGTGCAAAATAGCACGGAGCCACAGCAGGCTAGCCCGGTCGCGCGTAGTCAAAGTGTGAGGAGCTTGTGTAATTCGGCTGCGGCCGGCGCCGAGTCAGTCATTCCGATTGCGAGTAAACAACGTAGCTCATCTATACGGCAGCTGGTTCAAGTGGATATTGGAGGCGCTGGAACTAGTCTACAGGAGGGATTAAGAATAACCAAACCATTACATAAACAACCTCAAGTGAAGCCCACTGACGCCGACGTACGTTTGTGACCGGCCAACAAAACCCTAAATATGGATAAAAGTCCTAATCAGTGGACAAGCTGTTTGAAATTTGCTACATTTAATTGTAAGAATGTCAAGCGCTCGTTAGATAGAATAAGCGAGCTGTGTCAAACCTGTGATTTAATTGCTTTGCAAGAGACATGGTTGTTGCCGGAGGAAATACCATTTCTAAGTACGATCGATGCTAATTTTGGATACACGGGGACATCGGCGGTGGATACTTCGGCGGGAATTCTTCGTGGAAGGCCCTACGGCGGTGTCGCACTACTGTGGAAAAGCAGCGTCTTTCAAAGAGTAACAGTACTAAAGTGCGATAGTGATCGGGTTTGTGCGGTGAAAATCATAACAAGTGATAGACCTATTATTGTGATGAGCATTTATATGTTTACAAATGCAGCGGTGAACCTGCTTGAGTTTACTGACTGCCTCGGTACGGTGAGTGCGATCATAGACCAATACGGCGTTGAATCGGTTTTTCTATTGGGTGATTTTAATGCGAATCCGTGTGAACTATTTTTCAACGAACTCATTAATTTTTGTGACGACCAGCGATGGTCATGTATTGATGTTGACAGTTAGGCATAAAATCTGATACCTACACGTTTGTAAGCGATGTGTACGGGTCGTGTAGTTGGCTGGATCACTGTGTGGTGACACAGTCGGCTAAGCGATCCGTCGCTGCGGTGTACGTGGAATATGATATTGGATGGTCTGATCATTTTCCTCTTGTTATAGAATGCAATTTTAATCTGTTGACCCCAAGTTTGCCAGAAATAGTGGTTGACAATAATAAAAATGTTCTATGGGGAAACAGAACATCTGAAGAAATTGCATTGTATGAAAAGAAATGTCATTCGATGCTTAGAGATATTATGTTTCCGTCAGCACTTGTTAAATGTGCTGATCGCCTATGTGATAAATCTGGCCACAGGCGTATTCTTGATATGATGTATTCTGACATTGTGACCGCTCTTCGTGACGCAGCCAAGTACAGTAAGGGAAGCGGCAAACCAAGGCTACATAAGATGGGTTGGAACAAGCATGTGAAGGAGGCGCATGTGGAAGCTAGGTCGAGTTTTATGGAGTGGACTTTGTGTGGTAGACCGAAGACTGGTGAAGTGTACGAGGAAATGAGCGAAAGAAGAAAGGTATTTAAATCGCGCTTGAGGTGGTCGCAAGACAATCAGGATCAAATCAAAATGGATGACTTGGCCAAGAAGTACGCTAGTGGAAACTTTCGCGACTTCTGGCGGAGCACCAAAAAGGCAAATGTGCGGCCGAGTCGACCGTTGAGTGTGGATGGTGTAAGTGATCCTGATTGTATTGCGAACATCTTCAAGGAACAGTTTGCAGTAAAGTCACCACTAGGCAAGCCGACGGAGGTGTTACATGCTGAGGTACCTAAGAAGGAGCTTAAATATAGATTTACAGCCAAGAAAGTAGCCCAAATTATAAAATCGCTCTCCAAAGGCAAATCTCCGGGCCATGATGGTATCAGCGTGGAGCACCTCCAGCATGCAGGTCCTCATATCAATAGAGTGCTAGCTATGTTCTACTCGCTCTGCGTGAGTCAGTCATACCTGCCTGCAGACATGATGAGGACAATGGTAGTGCCTGTGCTGAAAGATAAGACTGGGGACTTAGGGGATAAGACGAACTACCGACCTATCTCGCTGGCTACCATCATTGCCAAGGTGTTTGACGGTGTGCTTAATACACAGTTAGATCAGTACCTTACTCTGCACGATAATCAGTTTGGGTTTAGACCTAAGCTGTCCACTGAGAGTGCAATACTGTGTCTTAAGCATACCGTTAGCTATTACACTGATCGTGGGACGCCTGTATACGCCTACTTCCTTGACTTGTCGAGGGCTTTTGATCTGGTAGCCTATGACATACTGTGGAAAAAGCTGGAAAGCATTAATTTACCATCGGAATTAATTAACATCTTCAAATATTGGTATGGGCACCAGATCAACAGCGTACGGTGGGGGGGGAAATGTCGGAACCTTATAGGCTAGAATGTGGTGTTAGGCAGGGGGGGTTGACCTTGCCCACCCTGTTCAACCTCTACTTAAACGCGCTGATCGGGGTGCTCAGCAGTCGCCATATCGGATGTCATATTGATGATGTTTGCATAAATAACATCAGTTATGCAGATGATATGGTTCTGCTGAGCGCCTCGATCTGTGGGTTGAGGGAGCTCATACGAATCTGTGAGGAGTACGCCTGTGGTCACGGACTGGTGTACAACTCTAAAAAGAGCCAGTTCATGGTGTTTGAGGCCGGTACAAAGAGGCTGGAAAACGTCCCTCCTCGATGAAGACATCGAACGGGAGCGGAGGGCGCTGTCGGTGCGGGCGAATATGGTTGCTAAGAGGTTTGCGCGTAGCTCAGAAAAGGTGAAGTTAGCTCTCTTTAGAGCATACTGCACCTCTCTGTATACGTGCAGCCTGTGGGCGAAGTATACGCTCGCAACGTACAGCGCTATTCGCGTCCAGTACAATAATGCGCTGAGAGCGGTGTTGGGGCTGCCCCGCTACTGTAGCGCCTCGGAAATGTTTGCGGCGGCGCGGGTCGACTGTTTTCATACCACCATGCGGGCGCGCGCCGCCTCCCTGGTGCGCAGGTTGCGGGCCAGTTCCAACACCGTTCTGGCAATGATAGCTGGGAGGGTGGACTGTCCGTACATCAGACACTGCTGTGAACGCCACCTTCCCAGCAATCCTATTATTTTTTAAAGTTTTTTTTTGTGTTTATTTTTCTTGATAATATGAGCTTTAGCTTGAAATAAATACTTTTTATTTTATTTTTATTTTTTATTTATTTATTTATTATTACAAGTTCATTATGCGATAAATTAGGCACACAAATGATACAGTCCACTCATGAAATACGCGGGGTTGGTAATTCAGCATCACAGTCCACGCAAACCTGTGAAATCGATGTAAGATCGCGGACTAGCCCTTATACCACGTGTAGAGTACATGAAATGTACACTAAGGGTGGTTGAATGATAATGCACAAAATTATATCGCTATAGCACGTCCGCTCGCCTCGACTGCTGCGTCCAGAGTGAGCCGAGCGTGTCGACTACACTTTATTATTTATCAGTACACTACATCCCTTCCTTTCAAAAATAAAATAAGTTTTTAGCTTACTGTACTAGAGACAATTCATGTTAATAGTAATTATCTGATTTCAAATATCTTTTCGGTTCCAACATCATGTCCTCAAGAGGTGTAAGTATCGTTTTCTTCTCGTAAACCATCTTCTATTATTGGTCGCTTTGGTCTTCTCTCGTATGCTTCTCCTTTCCCTTTTTTGAATATTTGTATTTACCTATTTTTCATAATAACAATCTATATTTCATAAAATGAAATTACAGTATTTAGCACGTTGGTTACTAGAAGTAAGTAGCACAATATAACATTATAATATCAAGCTCAAGTTTATCATTAGTACCTAGGTTTAAACCAACAAAATATTATAATGTCATGATTTTATCATTCTTGTATTATGGCCTGAACCTATAATGTATAATTTAATAGCGATTAATTTTTGTTTGTTTTTTGTTATAGTTAAACGCGATATGTTTTTAATTAATTAATATTTTGTTGACCAAGCATAGAACAGTCGGAATCCTGCTCCATTTCAACGAAATGTTGAACATTAAAGGATGTGATGGGAACTTATTCTAGCTTCTTATTAGTTAATTATTGAATATTTCTCCTCAATATCTGTAGGCAATTTTGGCAAATAAATGGCACCACTGCAGGTACCTATTAAACAATATAAACATAAACCCCAAATAAGAACTTAAGAAAAATTGTTATTTAATAGAACTAACTGCTGGTTAGAAAACCCTTCTGCAACTAGCTTATTTAGTATTTAGTTTTTTGCACTTACTACTATTTACCTATTATAATTTTTGATGTATAACTTCATGCATTATATAAGTAATCATAATTGAGTTATACTAAGTTATCTCTTTAAGTAAAATGTAGTTTGGAAAGGAAGTACTAGACACTTTACATGTTCAAATATTTTAATACTGTCTATGTAGCATCCTACTTTGATTTATGTAGAATACTCGATTTTAAATTAAAGGCAGTGCTCCATTGCCACATATTTCAAACAAGAATTATTAAACTAGTATTTTGATTTCTGTGTGCTTATGACTCAAGTTTTATACTGCAAATATCCATATTCTAGTTTTCATAATTATGCAAGTATTGACTGACACAAAATAAAACTTATCTGGTAATATTATAGTCACACGATACTTGTTGTATAAGGAAGGTTTTATTTTTCTTTTGTCATGTCTGTTAAACCTGGTTACATACTATACATACAATATTCAAGCTTAGTTTGAAATGATTTTTTGAACCATATCTAAAGTTGTACAAAAGTGCAGCTACAGATAACATAATACTAAAGTACCGTAGTTTAATAATATGCAATGAATAATATCGGCTAAAGAAAATAAGTTTAGCGTAATGTACGCCAGTAAGTCAACAACGTCTATTCTATAAAATATTCTCGTTGAAGCTTGTTATTTAAGGTTATCCCTAAGAATACGCATTGTCCACCTTCCAACGTTAAAGCACAGGTAAAAGTAAGTGTTTCAATATCAGGATCATAAACATCTACTCATACCTGCATTTTATTTTATAAATGATCTACCTTCAAGATTCAAGAGTTGCTGACGGGTCGTCATCACTGATTGTTGATGTCGTCGATAATAATGCATTTGTTCTATTATCTGACACTCTTTCTGGTTCAATGGCATAAGAAATGACCATTTAAATAATTAATAACATCACTACATTTACAATTACAGTACACACATCGGCATTGCCAATTTACTAAAGTACCTACTTTATGGCACATTCATAATAATACCTAAATATTAGGATATGTATAAGTAGGAAAGAAAAACAACATTTGTAATAAGTTGTTGTTTTCATCATGAACTAATTAAATAATTTTGTTATTCAGGTGTGTGATTCAGCTATGAGATACTTAGGTAGGTCAGTTCTCTCGTGCTCAGGTGAGAAGATATTATTTCGACATTGTGGCAGAATCAGAATGTCAGTGAACTAATTTCGAATGATTTGACTTAATCATTGCCTTATAGTCTAATTTTATTGTGATTTTGTTTAATTTAGTCTGTCATTTTGCTTTGGTTATATTTTTCTGTACATAAAATACTTGGGTTTAGGTTAAGTTACTCAGGTTTTTTTTGTAGGTTTAGTTACTTTAGAAATTTAGATTTAAAACTTAACACTTTTTACATTAACTGTAAATAAGAGTGTAAGAAACCGGAACACCCCATCAAAGGACTGTCAGAGATGTTAATATTATATTCAATATTTAATAAAGGCCTTACTTACCTAACCAACAAATATTGTCTTAAAGTTTTGATGTGAGCAAGGTAAGTACTACTAAATCTGGTAGGTAATTGTATTGTAGATCTGTCATCATTTAGAACAAGACCCTTTCCTCATCATGGATGGATAATGTTAATACCCCACTCAGTACCCCAATAAGTAGGTATATATAATCTTTGCCCTGCAGTGAGACAATTCAGGCTCATAATAATAATTTATATAATAATTTATTGAGTACTATCTTTTTTTTTTTTATTCTCACACATGGTCAACTGATCCCAAACTTTTACTTTGTACCAGAAACTGATAACATCTACAATGTGTCATATAAAATACCCAGACACAAGACAAAAATCAATGTTCATCACAAAATGTTTGTCATGGATGGGAATCGAACCCACGAACTGCAGGGGCCATGGCCTTGAGACCATTATTTATTAACATTCGACCCTCATAATTTGTAATAACATATTAATTGTTGTCAAGGTGTATAATTGTACCAAACTTGCTATGTTGGTACTGTTTACTTCCGTTTAGCTATTTACCCAGTGTATATATTAAACTATCTACTATATATTACTTATTTATGCAAATAAATATCTTGTATCTATCTACTACTTGGATAAAATTATACCGATTTCTTTCACGTCTTCTGAGGAAGGCTTCTCCCCCTTATCTTTAAAGCAATTTAATGCCTGATCTCTATGGATCACGAATAATAATTTAATGCCTGATCTCTATGGATCACGAGTAACAATTTAATGCCTGATCGCTGTGGATCACGAGTAGCAATTTAATGCTTGATCTTTTTTGATCACATGTAGCAGTTTTATGGTTGATCTCTATGGATCACATGTAGCAATTTGATGCTTGATCGCTATGGATCATAGGTAGCAATTAAATGCCTGATCTCATTGGATCACGAATAGCAATCTAATGCACGCAAGTTACTAATTATTTGTACATTGCGCTAATAGTACTTTTACTAATGTTCTATGACACCTTTGTTGCATGGTATCATTATTTATACCCTTGGATCATCTTACATTTTCACCTTAGTATCATGGTACCTATGTACCTATGACCTTTTGTATGAATTCCACATCATAAAGGCGTAAATTCTATTGACAATTACCTACATCCTTTCAATTAGTCTCTGAATTCCTTCAGTTGTAAGTAAGTATATTAAGTGTGCATATAGTTTTTTTTTTTCAATACTGAAATGAACAAGTTTTCTCAATAATCATCTAAAATTATATCATAGTAATCAATCACCCCAACTCCTAATATCAGAGAAAGTACACCTCTTTACAATTTGGTTAATATACTTATCAGTAATAATTTTTGGCTTCGGTGACAGGCTTTATTTAAACAGTATGTATTTATTACTTTTGATATTTGACGATATTCAAGTTCCAAAAGCAGCTGATTTCACAGCTGGGAATACCTCATTAGATAATGCCTACATACCTACTTAGGTATCTGCATAACATTTAAATTCCAACTACCAAAAGAAACCACCGGAAGACGCGTTTCTAAACTAAGTGATAGTTATCACTTTAACACGAATAATCTTTAAGTAAATCTATATATAGATTCAAAGTACGGAGGTACTTATTTAGGTACTTGTATAGGTATGTTTTTTTTAAACATTGATTTAGGTAAGTACATAATTGAATTTAAAACTTACAAAATAAAACAGACAATAACAATCGAAAAGTACAATGTGCTGTCTTATTGTCTTAGGCAACCATTAGATGAAATAGATTTTAAAAGATCTGTTAGCAGACAATTTTAGATGGTGGGTCTAAATACCAAACTTGTATTAATGGTTTAGTTTCAGATTATATCCTGTTTTGTGTGCCATACTACATATAGCAAACAAAGTATATAAACTTTATTACAGCCTGCGCACATTGGACGACAAACGTCAGCGATTAGACGCTACGACAAGCTGCGGGGGAATATTTTCATACATTTTGTTCAAAGCACCGCACACACGGCGACAATCGCGACAGCAAGATATTACAGACGCTCGCGACTAAGCGCAACGACAAAGCGTCTTGTTTGCGAGGTCTGATAGACTTTCAATACTTTGAGTGCTACGAGTAGGAGAGGTGGTACTTCTTCATTCCACTTCAACACTAATTTCTGCGCTGATGCTGATACAGTGATATTAGCGCTAGTGTAAAACCCTTTGAGTGCTGAATAGCACACCGCAGTTTCTGCTGCAGGACGCAGTCAACGTGCAAGTGTATAAAGTGCGTCCAACTTACCCACCGGTAGGTTATAAAGCAGACTAATAAACTGGCAAATACCAGGACCAGTATGCAGT
This sequence comes from Horisme vitalbata, assembly GCA_951804965.1. NCBI lineage: Eukaryota > Metazoa > Arthropoda > Insecta > Lepidoptera > Geometridae > Horisme > Horisme vitalbata. The sequence goes on along the minus strand of OX638104.1, from coordinate 18,616,111 downwards.
AGGTTTTGCTGCCGAGATACAATGTACATCATGGTACTCAAGCTAAGTTACTTGGTCGCTGAGGGTGCACTACCATTTGTCCGTAAATGGTACCGGATCTGATAGATACTTCCGCCTACCTACTCACTACCACTACCTGGATGACAGTAGGTAAAATTAATGGTTTATAAAATCAACCGTCTACGATTTTGCTTATTAATGGCATAAACTGGGGTTTAGTCTTAGCTCGACCCGTTTTCTGCCAGAACAAGAAAAGGTAAACAGGGACATCTTGTTGTACCTACAGTCGGTAGGTAAACTTTAGTCCAAAAAGTATTTTAATGTATTTTTGAGCAAACACAAATTGAACAACTTTATCAAGGTTATAATAAGTTACTTGATATAAAACAAACGATACTACCCGCATCAACTGTTATAAGTAGCGTAGCAAAATTAAGAAGGTTGTATGATTAATACAGATAGGTTGATGTGATGAGTAATCACATACCTTCCCTTCTTCTTTTTACTTCTTTAACCATGGAATAAATTCATTTACACCTCTAAACACTTTATTTTTCAACTGATAACCTCTAATTTTTTTTCAAGTCGGGTATTTTTATTATTTTATACTTTATAATTTTTTTTTACGTACTTATTCCTCGTCGGCAATGTAGAGTACATGAAATGTACACTAAGGGTGGTTGAATGATAATGCACGAAATTATATCGCTATAGCACGTCCGCTCGCCTCGACTGCTGCGTCCAGAGTGAGCCGAGCGTGTCGACTACACTTTATTATTTATCAGTACACTACACCACGCGAATAAAATGTTTTGTTTTGACAAACATTACATCTACGTTACCAGCGATACCCAGACAACACGCGCAGTTTGGGATCCCTCATAATATTCAATTAGCTGATCCTTGTTTTTATGAATCCCAAGATATCGATATCTTGATAGGCGCAGATAGATTTTGGGATTTACTGAGTGAAGGAAAAATGCGTTTACCTAAAGGTCCGTTTCTACAAAACAAGCAGTTAGGATGGATCGTGTCAGGTCCTATAAACATAGCACGAAGCAAAAGTTACATTCGATGTAATTTCTCCCACACGGTAGAATCACAACTACGCAAGTTTTGGGAGCTGGAGGAACTACCTACGCTGTGTGACTCGCGCACGGAGGAGGAGAAGGATTGCGAAAATCATTTCGTCAAAACTACAACACGCAATAGTGACGGAAGGTTTTACGTCAACATTCCATTCAAATCCTCACCACAGGCTTTAGAGATTATTGAGAGCCTGAGGATAAGTCTCACTTATCCTCAGGCTCTCAATAGGTTTTTATGTTTAGGAAAAAGACTTCAACGTGACCCAGAGTACAAACGGTTGTATACCGACTTCATTCACGAGTATGTATCCCTAGGGCACATGACACGTATCGAGTCTTATGATAAACCTAACTTTTTCATGGCGCACCACGCAGTACTACGCGAGTACAGCACCACCACTAAGCTGCGAGGGGTATTTAATGCCAGGGCCGCTTCAAGCACAGGAGTATTGCTTAACGATCTCCAGCTAGTAGGCCTTCCTATACAAGGCGATTTATTAGCAATATTGCTGCGCCTGCGTATACATAAATACATAGCGTGCGCAAACGTTGAAAAAATGTACCGTCAATCAGAAATTTCAGAAAATCAACGCGAACTTCAGCTTATTCTGTGGCGTGACGATCCGACGCAGGAAATTGGTATCAATCGTCATAATCGGATCGTATATGGTACCGCAGCCATGGCGTTTATGGCGTGTAGATGTTTAAAACAGCTGGCAGCTGAATGCCCTGATCCCGAGGTAAAAAGGGTAATTAATGAAGATTTTTTGTTGATGATATGATAACAACTCTAGACGATAAAGATCACCTTCTAAGCTTGTGCGAAAAAATATTTAAAGTTTTAAAAGCTGGTTGTCAGCGTTAAAAATGCGACAGCTTCAGTCAGGCTGTTGCGTTCCAACGGCAAGGTCGCGCCTTTGAAGCCGGTAAGTATACCTAGGCTGGAGCTTTGCGGAGCATTATTAGGCGCGCGAATGTATCTTATAATAAATGAATCACTTCACCGACAATTTAAAAACGTAGTGTTCTGGACGGACTCCACCATAGTGTTGGGATGGTTACGTATGCCTCCTAGCTTGCTTAAAACGTTCGTACAAAACAGAGTAGCGGTCTTCGCGAACTTACCAAAGAAGTACCATGGCGACATGTGAGTGGGAAAGAGAACCCAGCTGATCTAGTGTCACGCGGGCTCCCTTTACCTGATCTTGCATCTTCAGAGTTGTGGTGGGAAGGACCGCCGTTCCTTCGTGAGTTTACCTACGACTGTATTATTATTTATGCTTTACTTATACTTACTTTAAAATTACTTAAAACTACAACTGTATAATAAACTATTTTATATATAAACTACATTTAAAATTACATACACCTTGGTACATAAATACTTAGTTATAATATACAAATAATATTAATAAAATACTTACATACTTATTAAGATATATAATTTTATTTTATTTAATAGTAGATACAAATAGAAAATATCAAATATTTATCATAAGAATAAATATGATCAGAAATTGTGACCTATAAAGACCTACTTGTGCAGATGATTAGGATTGCTAAGTATATAACATTTTAAGGTAGTAAGGACTAAGGACTAAGTAGTAAAGACTAAGTAGTAGTAAGGACTGTACCGATCTAGGATCAGATGTGAGTCCAACCATTATTCAGAATGATCTTCCTGAGGTCAAACCAAGCGCAGTGAACGTTTTTCATATTAAAAACAAACCGGAACTATTTACATTTCTCAGATTTTCTCAGTTTGAAAGAATGTAACGTTCCTTCACGTATGTACTAAAATGTATTTATAACGCACGCAACAAACCAAATCATCAGTCAGGTGTACTTACTATGGACGAGCTGAGAAAGTATGAGTTAGGTTTAGCTAGAATGTCGCCATTAGAATCTTTCAACGAAGAATATAATTTAATTGAAAACAAACGTCCGATTAAAAAGACACCCCGAGTCTTTTTAAATTAAATGTATTTATTGACGCTAACTATTTATTACGAGTTGGCGGTCGAATTGGTTAGTCCGATAGCTTCTATTTCGAGTAGAAACACCCCATATTATTATGTTCAAAACATCCGTTAACGGTATTGCTCATGCGCAGTGAGCACCGACGTCTGCTTCACGCCGCTCCTCAAGCGCTGCTGTACCACATTCGCCAGCGATGGTGGCCTATTGGGGGGAGGAATCTCGCACGGAAAATAGTGAATGAGTGCGTTGCGTGCAAGCGATTGAAAGGTATAACCATAAATCCTATTATGGGCAATCTGCCAAAGGAACGGTTGTCTCCAACCTATCCATTTCTACATTGCGGAGTGGATTACGCGGGACCAGTGCTCACCCTTAATCGCAAAGGCAGAGGCGCTAAAACACAAAAATCTTATATTTGTCTGTTCGTATGTTTCGTCACACGCGCTTTACACTTGGAACTTGTCAGCGATCTCTCAACTGAAGCATACATTTTAGCTTGGATACGTTTCATTTCCCGTCGTGGAAAGCCCGCTGAAATATTCTCAGACAACGGTAAAAATTTCGGATCAGCTTTCCTTTATGTGTAGTGAGCTAGGCGGCTGAAACTTTTGTCAAGGTAGGGTTACACCTAGGAAGCCTAAATCTGAAATGGCGTAGTGCGGAAACGAATAGTTTTTGAGATATATGAATTTTAAAAATTCAAATTTTTCACGTATTTTCGTCAAACTTGATGTTAATGCCCCGCATGCCCAGCGTGGGGATTATCAGTATATCCCCCTTTATTAGGGGTGGACTATGTCCAGCAGTGGACTGATATAGGCTGGTGTGGTGGTGGTGGTGGTGGTGGTGATGTTAATGTTTGCTATTGATTGCAAATTATTTGGTAATCTGACAATGACAATGACATTTCTCGTGGTTTTTGCGGCAATTTTAAGGTATTTTTTGGTAATCTGACAATGACAATGACATCTTTTGTTGTTTTCCCGCCGGTTTTAGTTGATTGTTTGATTGATTGAATTTAGTCGTGTAAAAATTGACACAGATAAACAATAGATTATTAGGTTTTTTTTTATAACCACCCGGAGATCCTTCTTACAAAAGTAGGTTCTAGGACACCCCAACTTGTCTATGTTTATCATCCATATTTCATTGTCTTTGGTTCCTGTCGAACCATGTCAATGGCAGTTGTTCTTTGTTTCTGTAGCCAAAAAACGTGAACCATCCCGGAAACGATAATTTGAGCAAATCATAACCATATAAGGTCATGCGCGCGTGACTCCCTCGGCCCAGGGGTAGGGACCCACTCGCATAAATAGGCCTTCAGCCGTATTCGCGCCCTCTTTTCCACCTCGCATCGTACGTATACACGTAACTCTGTGATCGCGTCATCTTCACCGGGGGCGCCTTAGAGCGGCCCTGGCTGCCCCGCTTCCCGAGAGCGTCACGCGCCCTTTGCGCGCCTCCCATGCGCGCCGTCTAGTGCTCCACTGAGCGCCTCTACTGACGTCCTTCTCGGGGGCGCCTTAGAGCGGCCCTGGCTGCCCCGCTTCCCGAGAGCGTCACGCGCCCTTTGCGCGCCTCCCATGCGCGCCGCCTAGTGCTCCACTGAGCGCCTCTACTGACGTCCTTCTCGGGGGCGCCTTAGAGCGGCCCTGGCTGCCCCGCTTCCCGAGAGCGTCACGCGCCCTTTGCGCGCCTCCCATGCGCGCCGCCTAGTGCTCCACTGAGCGCCTCTACTGACGTCCTTCTCGGGGGCGCCTTAGAGCGGCCCTGGCTGCCCCGCTTCCCGAGAGCGTCACGCGCCCTTTGCGCGCCTCCCATGCGCGCCGCCTAGTGCTCCACTGAGCGCCTCTACTGACGTCCTTCTCGGGGGCGCCTTAGAGCGGCCCTGGCTGCCCCGCTTCCCGAGAGCGTCACGCGCCCTTTGCGCGCCTCCCATGCGCGCCGCCTAGTGCTCCACTGAGCGCCTCTACTGACGTCCTTCTCGGGGGCGCCTTAGAGCGGCCTTGGCCGGCCCGCTTCCCGAGAGCGTCACGCGCCTCACGCACGCCGCCCCTACTGGCGAGCGAGCCTACTCCGCCCTGGCTGTGGGCGTGACCGCGCTGCAGCCTGCTGCCTGCCGCCTTCCTGCCCCGTCGCCGCGTGGACCCGAGCCAGCCTGCCAGCCACGTGTCACCTCGACGGAAATATCAGGGCAGTACCAGTGTTTGGTCGCGAATTTGCTACCCGTCCGTGAACAACCTATTAGAGACAGTAGACCCTATCACATAAACCCCCCACTTTATCTGAGCTAGTTTTTAACCTAAGCGTAATTCAGCATCCGGCTAAGGTTTGGAAAACCGTGCTACCACCGGTCGGACTTGTAATGAATGAGGAATACCCGAGTAAAAATTCAGCGTGTCCTAGTAGTCCGACTACGCAATCGGACTACGAGGGAAAATGTTTGGCATTTCATTCCCAGTAGTCCGATAATCGGACTGCCATCGGACTACCAGGCATAAACGTGTCTGTCGATTCACTTCATTCACTAGAGAGATGCTACATTGTCTACGAACATTCGTTCATTTCCTTGACGATAGACTACGTGACATATCAATAGCTTAGGCCAATCCCATACATTTTTGGACATAACGACTAGCGAAATCGACGATAGAATGGATAAAATTGACTTTGGCTAGAAGCCCTGGTGGGAGGAAGCAAGCGATCGTAGGTCTTGGAAGGAGATGGGGGAGACCTTTTAATAATGTTCTGTAATGTTAATAAAAAAAAGTTTAGAGTAACTCAAAACCAACCAAAGGTGTAATAAAACATCATTTCCAACTCAATAATTTATTTGGTCTATTCATTAAGTATCTCACAGTGTTTTGTTCAATACGTACCTATATACATGTGGGTAAGTACATTAAAATTTACGTTAAGGTAATGTCATCTGAAACAACTTAGGTCTAAAGATTTTTGATTTTTCAAGAAAAACATATTTTTTGAAGTTAATTATTGTTTTCGATATAATTGTAATTTATTGTTCTCTGTGACTATACATAGGTAACTAATATTAATATTAATGTAAACAAGAAGACTACATGTAGGTAGGTATGGTAAATTATGTAAGTGGTAAATTGTGTAATGGTAATTATGAGGTCGGTCGGTTTGATACGGTGCGTGTACGTACCTTAAGTAGTAAGTAGGTAGGTGTAGGTACCCAGTACGTCGAACAAGTACATATACGTGGTTTCGGCGATTGATCAGGTTTGATAATCTTATTCAGTTATCTGATGATAACGGTTTAGAAATATAATAATATCTACTACGGTAGGTTTTATCAAAGACCACAATATGTTGGCGAAAGCTATAGTTATTCTGAATTAAATATCTATAAGTACATGCAACGAGAAATAATACATGTACGTAGCACGCAGGTCACTGACACGGTTTTAAATAAATTTCAAATCGGCCGATCGTAGGCAACTACAGCTACATCACTTATAATATCAGATAAAGTTTAAGATAGAATATGAAATATGAACAGAGCAATCGAGCCAAAGGGCATCATCACACTGGCGGTCCGCGGCGGAGTCCACAGCGAGCGCTGCACTTGGTGAAACAGCACACAGCAGTCGATCAGGCGATACCTAATGGATCTCCCGGAATGCAACGATGTATCTGCTTTCGTTTTCTGCGTCTTCGATTCGAAGTATCGAATCTAACAGCAGTGTTTCCTCTTCGGAATCCATCCTGCGATCGAGAGTCCAAAAGGCGGTTCGCTGTGAACTCGCTCGCGGACCGGCACCGTGACAATGCTCAAAGCTAAACTTCACAAGCAGCGGGAGGTGTGCAAGCTAGTATCTACACTACAAGACTTCCGAGCCGTTCCGTTCCGGGCGGCGCGGTCGGAACTTAAGGTCGCGACCGGGCGGCGCGCCGAGCGACCCGCGGCGCGCCCGCCTACGACTTCTTCCTGCAACGAGACGCGCGGGTTAGTGTGAGTGCGGGGCGGGGCGGGGCGGGGCGGGGCGGGGCGGGCGGCGGCACTCACTGGTCGTGCGCGTCCGCGTCCTCGTCCTCCAGCTCGGGCTTGGTGCGGCGCTTCTCGTAGACGAGGATGATGGCGCACAGGATGAACACCTCCAGGCAGATGCCGAGGAAGGGCCAGAGCGCGGCGTACACGTCCTTGACGCGCAGCGTGGTCCGCGCCGGCGTGCCGTCGGGCGGCACGCACGCGTACACGCCGGCGTCGGCGCGCTCGGCGTCGCGCAGCTCCAGCACGCCACCCGGCACGCCGCTCTCCGACTGCTTCACGCTGAAGCGCGACTCGCCGCCGGACGTGTCGAGCTCGGTGCCGTTGACGCTCTCGTCGGGCGCGTACGTCCACGCCACGCGCGGGTACGGCTTGCCGACGAGCCGGCACGAGATGCTGACCTTCTGCCCCTCCACCACGTTCGTGTTGGGCGGCACGCGCGCCACCGCCCGCGCATGCGCCTGCCACGCGCGCGCCACGCCGCCGCCCACCAGGCACGTGTAGTTGCCGTAGTCGTCTTCCAACGCGCGCTTCACCGTCAGCACGGCGCCTCCCTCCGACAGCACGATGCCCTCCTTCGTCAGCACGGCGGCGTCGCTCGACAGCACGGTGCTGTTCAGTATCCTGCGGACGAGAGAGCGGAGAGGGATGAGCGGGATGTCGCGGGGCGCGGGGAGCGGGGAGCGGGCGCAGGCGAGCAGCACTCACCACTGGTAGTGGGTGACGGCGGCGGCGCCGTCCGGCAGCGAGCAGTTGAACCGCAGCGGGTGCAGCAGCTCGTACATGACGAGCTCGCGCGGCACGTTGGGGACGACGGTGGTGGGGGCGGGGGCGGGGGCGGGGGTCGCGGGACTATCGGCCGCCGAGGGCGGGGGGCTGGCGCCGCCTGCGGGAGAAGGTTCCATGTCTTCAAAACTTCCACATCATTTGATCACATACTGTATTAGTAATTAATTATATTACAACTCTAAATTACGCAACTTCACTAGCAAGCCGAAGTGTGCGATGGTCGGTATGAGAGTGTGACAGTTGGTAGACAAGTATAAATGTTCGGAAAGTGCTTCGTCTTCGGTTGTGTGTTATAGTGATATTCATATGGCTGGGTGTAGCTCATACTTAAATCTGTATGGGTGGTTTAAAGTTACTAGCTGACCCGCTTTGTATACTTGTATATCACAATCTAATCAATGGTTTCGGAACGCATAGAGGACAAATATTCTGTTTTATTCACCTATACATATGTAATGTAATAAATTAATTTTTCAATAAGGCTGTACATTAGATGACTACATCTACAGCTTGCGGCACGGATAAACTTCTTTTTATATTTTTTATGGACGGGTTTGTCTACTTTTTTGTTCAATTATTATACAGAACGTTTCTTCCCTCTATCTACACAAAATCTTCCTTCCCATTCCTTGCATCGTCATAGACTTGCATTGCAAAGACAGGTACGGATTCATTTAGGTACTGTATCTGGTATATGCTATCCGTTTGTTGAATTCTCTACCAACGGACATTCGTAGCTGTCAATAGTCAATGAAAAAGTTGAGCTTCTAAGTAAGTAGGTACTCAGTGGCGGGGCAAATTTTATGTGGGCAAGTTACATTTTGCGAGGCCCTCTGCCCGCGCAATAAGGCTGATTATACCGGGTGGAGAAAAAATTAACCGCATTGAAGGCAGCTACCTTTTATTTTGTAGTTAGAAGGTTTTGTTCTAAGGAAACTATATGTTTATTTTGAATAAAAACAACAATTGCATTTTTGGATTTTTGAAAACATTTACACTCAGCCTAGAAAATGACATTTGGAAAAAAACAAGTAGATATGAATCGACTCTATTTCCCAACAGGAACACTTTTCCCAAAGCAACTTATCAAATCAAATCGTAAGTTTTTGCGAAAAAAAACCATACAATTCTATGAAACGCCATTCGCCACAACATTGAGTCTATGTACGCAATTTGACGCAAACTGGTAATCGATGGTACCATCATTCTGCCAACACATTATGAACGATCAATTTGAAATAAGAACAGAGTATTTCTGGGCAAGTGTTGAGACATATTTGTTTTGTTTTTTTTTTTAAATGTCATTTTCTAGGCTGAGTTTACATTTTTCAAAAATCTTTTTTTTTTTCTTCTTCAAAATGAACCTATAGTTTCCTTATGAATAAACCTTCTAACTACAAAATAAAAGGTAGCTGCACTCAATGCGGTAAAATTTTGCCCCACCCTGTTAATAAGTAAGCAAAATAAGTTTTAATTCTTAAAAACTTAAAAACTTCGTTCAGCGGAGGCTGTACTTACCGGTATTGTTAATAATATTCTAATGACTATAAAATATTTGGGTATATTTCTTTTAAATTATTTTCTTATATGTATTGGAGCAGCTGTTTCACACCTGTTACGAAATTAGGTATAAGGTATTAGTAATCATTATTTGTAATTCTTCATAAAATTCGTAAGGTGTATTTCTCTTTCAACCCACAGTTTCTCACCACAAATATAAAATTTCTGTTTCTCACCGAAATATGTCGGCGATTCGACCCACTTCAAAATTAAATAATATTTTTTTCCGTTTCAACCTAATATGTATTTCTTTTTCATACCACAGCCAAACAGGAAGCCATCTTATACAGGTGGGTGGAGAAACGTCTGGAACATTTTTAGTTTGATTCCATTTTCAAGAACAAGGAATCCATCTGATTGAGACCTTACCAAAATAATAATTTATAAAAATATATGCAGGTAATTTTACTGATCTCGAAACTTAAGCCAAAGAGCGTTTTTTATATGCTCGGATACAGAACGCTTGCTACTCTAATACGTCGTCGGAGGAGGCCTCATCGTCAAGACCTTGAAAGCTTAGGCACCCGAAAGAAAGAAAAATCTCTGTCTTCTAGAAAAATATCATTTGGCCACTGTTTAGACTGTTTAAACTGGCACCGTTTACTCGGTAATCGCTTACAACGTCATAACATGAGTCTTTGTTTGATTTCACTTTATTTGTAAATCTTTTTCTATATTGTTTATAACTTAAATATTTTAAAAAATAACTAAGTTCCTATATATATAAATATAACTATGTATAAAATGTATGTATTTACAAAAAAATATCTATGTAGTTTATCAGTAATGTGGTTACCATGATACTCTGCTTGGTTTGGGGCTACATGATGCTGTGTGATAGTGATAGATATTACAAAACAAAACAAAAAATATCTTCACGACTTTTTCCTCATTACGGATATCTTCAAATATTGCTCAGTACGCAAATCTATTGACGATACCTTAACGGGGGTAGTCAGAGGCAAGTCCAAACATTAAGTTCGATACATGCCCACTTTTTGCAAGCAGGCTAGCATTCCACGTGACAGGTTGCGAGCTCATCGCCGCTTTTTATTGGAACACTAACCATATACCTTTCGAACTTTTTAGTTCAAGGGCATGCCGGTTTCCTCACGATGTTTTCCTTCACCGTTTCGAGCTTGTAGTAATGCACAAATAATTTTTTCGAAACGAAAAATCCATTGTTGCACAGCTGGGATTCGAACCCACGACCTCCAGATCTTAAGTCGGGGAACATCCAACTAGGCCACCAGCACCGCTCAGTATTATTATTCGGTCCAGTATTATTATTATTATTAATGTACTTATAGTTTAAAGTGAAAATTTATTAAAAAATACCAATTTGAATGAATTTATTAAGCGTTGAAGATCCATAAGTCGGAGTTGAAATCAATCGAAAAGTTATGATTAAAAAGATTTAATGAAAACGTACTCATGAGTTTTTCATTTGACTGTACCTATGCCAATACTTATATCAAATTTAGGTACTTAGGTTATTTTGCTTCTGTGTGAGTTAAAAAGAAATGGAAAAATCAAGTGGTGCGAATCAGCAAAAAATATTATTACTTTTGGCTTTTGGGATGAACATGTGGGTTGAAAAAGAAATACACCGAAAAAAATCTGTTTCATACCGGCTTTTGGGAGACTGTATAGGTTGATCCTTGCCTTCATAATCCAACAACCTTTATTTTTGGCTACTCTTTTATTTTTAAAGGGTTTTGGCAGATCATAACAGTTTTTTCAATAAATTGTTGAGCATCAGACAAGCAATTTTCGAAACCAGTTTGTCGATATTCTTTGATCCAGTCACAAAATGTATGCAAATGTTCTAGAGCAATGCTCAAATTAATTTGTACAAATTTAGTACAGATACCATTCAAAATATCAATACTCGCTGATCGGCCTCGAAGCATCACAGCATAGTTTTCTCTAGAGCGCCAGCATGCACTGCAGGCGCGACGCGCGCCGAACGCGGGAGTACCTAGCGCGTGAGGGGCCGGCCGCTCGTTCCGCGAAAATTTATATAAGCACTAAATCCCAATTTACCATTGAATGTGTAACTGTGAACTACACCATGAAATGAAATCCACAACACACTCTTTTAAAAGCAACTCTTCAACTGCGTAATCGCTAGTGGAATAATAAAGTCGGTGGATACCGCGGCATACCGGCGGATGCTCCAGCATGCTTTCAGACGCTCGCGGTATCGCAGAGAATTTTACTTGTCAGTTGGGGATGGCGGAGAAATCTAGAGAAATCTTTCTTGATGCTCTCCGTCGTCCCCACCGTCCGCCGACCCGTAGCGCGACCAAACTATCTCCACTGAAATCAACCATCCACGTGGGCCCCAAAGAACATTTATAAAGCGAACATGCTAGATTACGTTGCACAGGGTAGATCTACGGCACTGTAACTACCCATAGCCACTAAAACGTCCAATAGACAACGACAACAAGAAACCTTAAATAACCAACAAAACCATCAGCGTCTAGCGTTGGGCTGCTATAGACTGATGATGATGATGATGATGATGATGATTGAAATTGGGGCATCCGCAGTAGGTAGTTATCTACCCACTTCCATGACAATAAGATTGATAAAATATCTAGATATGTGTTATCTCTATATGACGTACGTTGTAGGTAGGAGTACATGTTAGCTAGGTTCCTTATATAAGATTGAGTTTTCACGGGATAATAAGTATTCTACATGTGAAGATCAAAGAATATTAGGTAGGTTTGTTATGAAACTAACTATTAACGTACGTGTGTGAGTAGGCACGTACCTACTCGTCACTAACGTAATAGACAACTATAGGTACCACATCAGTAGGTGTTGTAGGTATCATTGGTCCATGCTAGTCAGGACTAGGAGCTTTTGTAAAATCGTTGCCGATCTATTTAGTAGGTCTATTAGTTACCTATTAAAACTACTCACTACTCTTGATCGCATAAAAATATTCGAAAATTAGAATAATTAACAACTGGTTCGAAATTTCTAATAAGTATAAGTAGGTACACGGCAGCGCTCAAGTATGCACAGTAATCGAAGCTCATGAGGTCCACAAAGAGACCAGTGTGTGGATGTGAAGTCAAAAGTCTGCGCTGATTTACATGTGCATTTTTTCATCCCGTGTGGACGGCCGCTGTGATTTGTTCCTAGCCAACAAGCTTGGGCGCAGCAGTCCACGCGCAGCTTCATATGCGAGGCTCGCCTGTATCTATATCCGAATATTACAAAGAGAAAAACGTGCAAAATAATTAAATTATTTATAGTTGATAGGAATAACTATCTACAATACGAGTACAGGAAAAATAAAGCAAAGCGCAGTTTTCAATTATGAAGAAACTAGCTAGTTTCTTCATAACTCATAACATCTCACACCGTCCAGTTCAGCTGAACTGGACGGTGTGAGATGTGCTCGCCGTTTAAGTTTATGCCCATACCTTTCCAGACCAGCGTCTTATGTATATCCTCCAACGCGCTTGTGGATGGGTTTAGACTAGTCCTGTACTCAAACACTCATAGTGGCAGCTTCGTACAGACATCTCAACACTTCGATATAACGATAGTCCACTTGGCATCGCTGCAAGTATTCTAGGACAGCTCAGGTTTCTACAGAGTCAAAAGCCTTCTTATTGTCCACAAAAGCCAGACACAGGGGTTGATTATAGAAGAGTATATAGTTTGAAGACAGACTTCTGTATAATCTGCCTCGCTTTGTGAATGTAGTCTATGGTACCATATCCTCCGCGAAACCCGGCTTGCTCCGATGGCTTGAACTCGTAGAGTCTTCTAGCGAGACGATTAGCAATGAACCATAAGAACAGCTTATTGACGTGGCTGAGGAGCGATATGGGTTTTAAGGATTTTAAATCCCTTCATAAAAACAGTACTAGCAAGCTCTCGTTCCACGCCTTTGGAGTTCTCCCACAATGAATAGCGGAGTTGAAGAGGTTCTGCAGCTCCTGCACGACAGGAGCTCCTCCAGCCTTCAGAAGTTCTGAAGTAACTCCGTCCTCGCCGGGGGCTCTTCCATATATAAGCTGTATTAGGAGCAACACGATTTCGTCTTGGCTGATTTCGGGCAGTTCGTCGGTGCAGTGGCCGGGTGAGGGTGGCTTTAGAATCGTGGTTGTCACGTTGGGGGCCAGGAGTATGTGCCGTGTACAGTCGGCCATTGAAGTCTTCGGTCCCTCATAATATCGCCGGCGGCTTTGGACAATACGGTTCGGCCATCGGTATTAGGTTCTTCGGATATTCCAAGGTCAAAGGTAAAAAAATCGATGTATTGCAAATATCATGTTTCCTATAGGTTTTATGCTATTTATTTCTTAATAAATACTGTAGAACATTAAATTCTCATTGGCAGAGCGTGCGCAGTGTTTAACTATTTGGAGAATCATTCGAGGTCAAACCGCCGTATTAAAACACGTCGTATAAAGTTTATAAATTATTGATAAATGTATAATTCTAAATAATTTAAATTTTTATTAACTATTACATTAAAATTAATATTTTTTTCAATAATTCATTAAATAACACTTACCTACTCGTGTAATTATAAAGTTATGAAGGGAAATACTTTAATTACATTAATTAAAAATTTGATTCTATTCTTTTACACACTTTTGTCCCCTCTGGAGTACCCCAAGGTTCCCACTTGGGACCTTTGTTTTTTGTCATATTTGTGAATGACTTGGCGGAATGCATACAGTGCCCATTTTTACTATTATGCTGACGACTTGAAGGTTTACCAAAATATAAACAGCTTAGATGATTGTCTTATGTTGCAGTGCGATCTCAATAGAATTGCCGAATGGTGCTCATTAAATTACATGTATTTAAACATTAAAAAATGCTTTGTAACCACATTTACTAGAAAATTTAATAAAAAAAGACGTGTGGCAATCGGGGACTGCCGCGGTAAAGCTATTGCATAGCATTTTGTATCAACTTATGCAATTATAATTATTTATTTATTTTATTTATGCTGTATTTCTTTTTCTTTGATATTAATTCAAGTTACACTTTTTGCGCGTGGTGATCGTCTCGATTCGTGCGAGCTTCGTAGAGTCGTACAATACGTCTAGTTGCACGCACACAAACACCGTGTCGAAGACTGCCGAAAAGAAACGACGTTAGACAATGCACGGCCTTCAAGCCACACCTCTGTGCCCGTCGGAGTGGGGAGCGTGAGGTTTTTTTTCGTTACGGAATTTCTGGATTCGGTCCCCGCGCTCAAGGCCCTCGATAGAAGCTATGCAATAGCTTAATAATATGATTACTCACTTTCCGGTAGCATCCTATCTCGCACTGCAATTGCGAAAGACCTAGGCATCTTCTATGATGACAAATTGACATTCCGGGATCACTACGATTTCATAACTAATAAAGGTTTTCGCCTTCTTGGTTTTATAACCCGAATAACAAAGGGATTCAAAAACCCTAACAGCGTTCTGTTTCTATATCAAAGTCTTGTAAGACCAATTCTGGTATATGGGAGCACAATTTGGTTTCCGTACTATCATGTTCACGAAGATAGGATAGAAAGCACGCAAAAAAAATGTCTTAAGATACTGTCGTTCCGGCATAAGCTGGGTCGCTTTCTTGGCAACTACAGTGACAGACTAAAATATTTCAAAATTGATTAATTATCCACTCGTAGAAATCGTATTGACCTTGTAAACCTTCACAAAATCCTTCATTCTGCCCTTGATTGCCCTGACCTTCTATCATCCATAAGCATCAATACCTATTACAGGTCTCGTAACCCTTCAACGTTTTCACTCCAGGCTTATAAGAACAACACGTCATATTACAATCCAATTCCTAGAATGTGTCGTCTTTATAATGAGCTGGTTTCCATTGATAAAACCATTGATATTTTTGATTATAATATATTTAGATTTAAAAAAGATGTTTCAACCAAACTGAGCAGTTAGGTAATATTACTACTATGTTTATGTTAGTTGGTTGTAATCTGCTTTGTAAACTAAATAAATAAAATAAAATAAAATAAAAATTAGATAAGAAGTAATTAGTATAAATAAGATAAGAATTTAAAATTAATTTAAATAAATTCTCTACAATTTTCGAGATAGAGAGCAGAGCGCGCGCAGTGTTGAACTATTTCGAGTATAGTTAAACCACAGCCTTATGATCTTTACACTGCGGTTAAACACTGCGCGCACTCTGCCCTCTATCTCGAAAATGGTTCAAAATATTAAGAAAATGTTTAAGCAAAAGTTGTAAAAAATTTAATTATCTACAATATTTATTAAGATATAAATAGCATAAAACCCATAGGAAACATGATATTTGCAATAAATCGATTTTTTGACCTTTGACCGTGGAATATCTGTAGAAGCTAACACCCTACGATAAGTAGGTTTTGAGACAAGTTTTAGAGTGCTCAAATAAAGGTATATTCAAGTTTATAGCCGACTATCTCTCATTCCGAGGTGAAACTCCTAATTTTCCTGGACTACTTCATCGTCGTCAATTTTGATTTATTTGATAAATAATAAAATACTAATAAAAAATATATTTTTTCTAATTAGATTTTTTTTTCCCAGTGTTCATTCCTATTTGATGCCCTCGTCCCTTAGCGATCCAACCACGTTTTTTAGGGCCTCATTAACGTCATCGGCGGGATCCACAGCAACGAATCTACCAACGAGAAGCTCCTGAAATTTCTCGGTGCCCGCCATGATCTGGAATAGATTGGGTCGAATCGCAGACTTCTGATCAGATCCGGTATTGAACCTGTTGATCAAGGAGACGTGTCTCAATATGTGCCTATTATCCGCCATGATGAAGTCGATCTCCTATTTGGTCACAGTGTCGGGTTTTTGCCATGTCCACTTCCTGTGGGGTTTCATCTCGAAGAACAAATTCATCAAGAAGAGCCCCTCCTCTAGGAAGTTGACCAGCATTTGCTCCCTGTGATTTCTACACCCAAAACCATGCAGGCCCACTCTGGATTTGTCGCCAATTCGGACTCTCACATTGCCGTTACAGTCCCCCATAATAAGTTTGGAGTGAGCCTTACTGGTGTTGTGCCAGGTTTGGATATGTCCACATATCCTAGACTTCATCATCCAGGTGGTCCGAGGACGGTGCGTATCAGGTACGCTACCTTCATCGACACACATTGGAGGGAGATCTGGAACCATAGCTTGTGCGATACGAGACTGACTAAATATATAAATCATTCCTCAGGAACTGAATCAGATTTTAAAATGTCTTACCAGACCATTACCTGTCAATTAAAAGATTATTCAACGGCACCTGACTGAAAGATCATAGGTACTAATACTGAAGAAATTATAGCTGATTTAGATAACTTGGCACTTACTTTTTTTAACTATTTATTATTTCTTAGCTACTAAAGTAGCTTACTTTTTTTAACTATTTATTATTTCTTAGCTACTAAAGTAGCTTACTTTTTTTAACTATTTATTATTTCTTAGCTACTAAAGTAGCTTCCTTTTTTTAACTATTTATTATTTCTTAGCTACTAAAGTAGCTTACTTTTTTTAACTATTTATTATTTCTTAGCTACTAAAGTAGCTTCCTTTTTTTAACTATTTATTATTTCTTAGCTACTAAAGTAGCTTACTTTTTTTAACTATTTGTTTATTTTGATTTTTAAATAATTTAATTTTACCTTGAATAGTATAATTTTTGTCAATTTAGTATACTTTTTTTAAACTATTACTAGAAATATTATTCTTACTATTTTTAAGTTTTTGTTACATAATATAATTTTAGGTTTTTTTATATTTTATGTATGTAAGCCAAACAGAGTTTCTTGTCAATTCTTCTCTGTTTGGTCGCGTTACAAATATTGGTGTAAATTTAAATGATTAAAAATGACGTTTCAAAGTGTACTTACTGAATAAACGTATTTTGATTGTATAATTTTTGTCATTTTTTTATTTTGCAATGCGTAAGTGCATTTTGAGAAATAAATTGATCTGAACTGGACTGAACTTAATAAATCACCCTCACATGACTCATCACCCTCTACCTAATATATGTGCCCCAAGCGAGAAATATCGGTGAGTAAGCAGTTACCTACTACTGGGGTTCCTATCTACTGCCTCAAATAACGCGCAACATGGAGCTACGTAAATAAAAAACATATATAATGCACCTACTTGGCACTATCGGAAAACTAATTCCAATCTTCTCACACCATAAGTAGGCACCTGGCTATTCTAACAAAAAGGCTCACTTACCCTACAATCTACAATACGATCTCAACCAACTGTTTACCCAAATCTACATCAAGCCAATCGTACTCGCAACGAACGATAACGCATCTAAAAGATAGAAGGCAAGTATGCAGGTATAGAGAAGCGGGAGGCAGGCAGGTACCGCGGAGGGGCGGGGAGCGTTCGTCTGACGCGGAGGGCAGCACGAGGACGCGCACGGGCGGCGCGCCGGCGTGGCACGAGTACAGGCCGGCGTGGGCCGGGCGCGCCGCCGCCGTCTGCAGCCGCGCCGCCAGCCGCCCGCCCGCCAGCGGCCGCTCCGGCCCCGGCCGCAGGTCCGCCGCCAGCTCGCCGCCGTCCACCCGCCGCCACGCCGCGCGCTGCTCCACGCGCAGCGAGCACTCTACCACCAGCGGCGAGCCCGCACCCACCGACACCGACTCCGACACCTGCACCTGCTCCTGCTCCTGCTCCGCGCCATCACCTGCTGCGCACCGCAACGCGACACTCTTAACGCTATGTGCTAGATATCACCTCCGACTCCTTCTAGAGGTAACTTCACACAATGTTCTCTAATTTATTCTATGAAATCCTCAATATTCAATATTCATCACTACCTACATGACGTGACATAGAGAGAGCGGCTTTCTGAGACTGTAAACAGGTACCCGACTTTAGTAGGTTCCTACTTCCTGCCTGTCGATCTACCGAATCATATTGACTGATCGGTTGAGACCGTAATATGTTTTGTCTGTACCTCTGACAACGTGTATGCGAAATTTTATAGTAATCGGTTATGTATGTAGTAAACAAATAAATACAATTTCGTATGTAGGAAGTAGGTTTTTAGAATTTATGAATTTAAATGTTCTTTGTCAACGGGTCCAAAATATTTACTAGGTTGGTAGGTAGGTGCATGGATAGTGCATGTTGTGGATGGACGAAGCGTAAGAACCGAGTCATAAAATAATAATAATAATGGTGTGCTTGTAGTCAATGAGGCCAGTAACTTTACTAGTATTGTTAATTATTACAGGAAGTTAATTAATTAGAGTAACAAACATACTGCTGGTGCCTAGTTCAAAACCTTGGAAGCAGATTTGTTAAAACAAACAGCAAATGAGATAGTGTTCAGTCATATTTAAACAAGTTGATAAGTACTACCTCTGAGCTCCTACCTAGGTACCTACTTAACCATTATTTATCTTAAGCTCATACAAATAGCGCATTGAGAATTTATATCTTATTTACAATAACTTACTGGAGACTAGATTTACCTAACATATGATGTATTTTTAGAAATTAAGAACTTTAATTTTATATTTCGTTCCAATGTAAGATTTTCTGATGGCATTCTCTTAGACGGACAAACGGGCCCGAGCACGTGAAGTTTCAGAATTAGAAGATAGATCAGGGCGGCACTCAAACAACTCAAAAACAAAAAGGCACTAGGCCACAATGACATCAAAGCTCTGAAAGTGGGCGCAAGCCTTTTTTCAAGAGATGTCAATGAATAAAAATAAAAAATAAACCGACTTCAAAAACATTTATTGAAAAAAAACTTTAAAAAGTTAAAAATAATTGCTTATTTTTTGGTTCATCCACCTTTTTTCTATAAATTTATCCCTTACGATCTATGCGTTTACCACATAGGTAGATCTAGATACCTACCTGTTATTTTTGGAGTTGCACACACTCTCCGAAGAACAATCTATAAAAGACCATGCAGCTGCATATTTCCAGTCTTTACCTACTCACGAATGCGAAAATTGCTCATTCACTATGAAAACATCACAGAGAAAAACTGGAACGCTGCCAAAGAGCCATGACAGGAATAAAGAAACGGGACAAAGTTAGTACTAGAGAAAAATTAAAGTAGCAGACATACTTACTTGAATAGCTACCAGAACTGGATATGGACCGGTCACATGATTTGTGGAACACTTAATAAATGGAGCTCAATTGTCTCCGGCTGGTACCTCAGGGATGGAAACCAGGCAACGCCAACAAAATAAATGAGATGGAAAGTAGTTAGTTCAATAAAAATTACAAATAGTAAAATACAATAACATGTAACCTGATACAATTTTACAAGTTTCTGTTTAATAAAAATTATAATGTACATCAAAAATTTGTAGGTAATGGGAGAAAATTTACAAAATTGTACCTACAGTTCTACTTATTTCTGTTCAATTATTAAGTTGATGTGTTCAATAAATATTTTCACTTGACATGTTAACTAACAATTTTGTAGGAAAAAACATTCTATTGGCCACATAATGTAATTACAAGTTAACATATTTATAAAATGGTAGTAGGTACAATTTTGACACCCTGTGTAGGATTTTACTATTTTATTATATGTATAAAAATTATGCTAATGAGTAGTGAAAGTCGTGACGATGATTAATTTGATAGAACAGCAACTAAAAAACAACAACGCCACCGACGAGTTTTTCGAAAATGAGCGAATTTTACTTTTGGTGTCACAGATTTTACTTTCATTGATAAGTTTAAGTGAAGTTAGACCACCGTAGAATATTTGATTTGTAAAATCGGGTACAAACTTGATCATGATATGATGATATGATAAACTAAGTTATCATCCAAATGAACTGGCACAGCTACTCACAAAGCCTACATACAAGAGATGACTAAAAAGAAAAGATACCATGCAGCTAAATGCACATGATTAAATTGAAGAGTGCATAATGAAGAGAAGAACAGAAGTGTACTCTGCCCACCACAAAAACCACCAACAATTTGCTCATAGCTGGACAAACTGATCACAGTTAAAGGTTAAAGGTACAGATATACCTAAGGTTCTTGAATAGCAACCACAAACTGGAAGCCAAAGTGTAAGGAAACTGCCCCAGATGGACCGACAACATTGCTCTTGCTCTTGCAAGTCTTTGGATAGAAAGGGCTACAGAATGATCTTGGTGCAAACCTATGTTCAGCAGTAGACTTTGACGGGTTGATGATGATGATGCTGGGTTATATATTTGAAACTAGACAGTGGAAACTCTTCCACTGGCAGAATGCTAGCACTGTATCCGAGTGCTATTATATTAATGAGTGCTATTATATTTTACCTACTATTTAGTTTACCATTTATGAGAATGGAGAAGGCCGGTAGGAGATTTTATAAGTGCCTATGAGTTTTGGTCTTGATAATTGCATTTTTTGCAGAGGATGATTTGTAAAGATTTTGATGTAATTCTGGTGATGAAGTTCCTAAAATCTTTGTATTTAAATAATACAAAATTGCTTTATTTAGTAGGACCATAAGGAACATTTTAAATAACAATTCTTGGGATAGGTATATAAAAATCTTAGTACTAGTTTATCTTTATTTGTAGTACTATTAACATTATGATTGTTGGTATTTTTCTTACACAAATTACTATTCTTTCGGACATAGGTAAATTGTTTTCATATTGTACTGGCATGGTACTGCCATAATATTTATTTCTTTACAATTAGATCAATGATTCTCTGGGGCCCATATTGCTCGAGCAATGCTGCATTACAAATGCTGCAGCATTCCCCCACAACAAAATGCAGTAAGACATGTTTGGTTGGTACCTTGTGTATTGAAGTAATTACATAATTGATATTCCAGAAGTAATTATTTGGGTAGGTAGTATGTAAGTGAGTACATTTTACACTTAGGTAGGTACCTATCTCTACTTATCAAGTACCTAATTAAGGACAATCACCAATGACGTCATGCGCACTAGTCACTGCCTATTACAGCAGGCAGACAATAAAAATTACGACGGAACACTGCACCCATTACCTAGGGGTCTCCCGCAAAAAATGAAGTAGGTACCTAGTAATACAAGTTAGTGCAATCCCTACGATCAAAGTGTAAATGATAGTACTTACTTTGTGCGATGGATGGGTCTGTGAAGGCTATAAATAGCAGTGCTAGGGGCAAGACGAACGCCCGCATCTTGATGAGCAGCTGGGCACGTTTACTCAAACACCAAACGTTCCACGCAAATGGGTCGAGCTCGAGCACTGCGGAAACTAGGTATCAAAATTTACGATCTTGCGCAGTTGTGGCCCAGTTTACCAGATGAACCTGGGTGATCTGACTGAGTTACTTTAATCAGCCATTCAGCCAGCAGACAGTTGGTTGATCTAGCACTGACGTCAACTCAAAACTGACACAAAACATTCATGTCCAGTGTTGCCGTTTTTTATTTGAAGACAATGCTGAAACTTGGCAGATAATGCCAAAAAATGCTAGCTAACATATGAGAATGCTAAATAAAATTCCAAAACCCAAATTTGATTCCTAATATATATCGCATACCTAACTAAAGTGGTCGTCTTTTAAAATAGATGCATATTTGCATATAAAGAGCGTAAGAGAAGACTGCTTTTAGGGCATCAATATTAATTTTCATCTCAGGTAAATTAGTTCTTCTTTAGCTTTCCATTGTCCCTTCACATTTTGAATGTTTTGCTGTGAAAAGAACAACAAACAATGATCGAACTGTACTGTCAAAGCCAGAGATATTATCTGAGATCGAGGACTTCAACGGCCGGCTGTACGCTGGACCATGCTCCTTACCCCCAACGTAACAACCACGATTCCAGAGCCACACTCACCCGCCACTACACTGATGACCTGCCATAAATCAGCCAAGCCGAGATCGGATTGGCCCTGAGACAGCTAAAAAATGGTAAAGCCCCCGGTGAAGACTGAGTTATATCAGAACTTCTGAAGTCTTCTCCAGTAAAGCAGGAGCTGCAGAACCTCTTCCACTCCGTCCTTCCCTGTGGGAGAACTCCTAAGGCACGAGAGCTTGGTGGTTCTGTTTTTAAAAAGGGAGATAAAATCCTTCTTAAAAACTACAGACCTATCTCGCTCCTGAGCCACGTCTGTGAGCTGTTCTCATTCTCAAGGGCTATTACGAATCGTCTCGCCAGAAGATTCGATGAGTTCAAGCCACCGGTACAGGCCTCGCGAGCCGTTCAGCGGCCTGTACCGGTGGCTTGAACTCATCGAATCTTCTGGCGAGACGATTCGTAATAGCCCTTGAGAATGAGAACAGCTCACAGACGTGGCTCAGGAGCGAGATAGGTCTGTAGTTTTTAAGAAGGATTTTATCTCCCTTTTTAAAAACAGAACCACCAAGCTCTCGTGCCTTAGGAGTTCTCCCACAGGGAAGGACGGAGTGGAAGAGGTTCTGCAGCTCCTGCTTTACTGGAGAAGACTTCAGAAGTTCTGATATAACTCAGTCTTCACCGGGGGCTTTACCATTTTTTAGCATTTTTTAGCGGCTCCGTTTCGCGGAGGATATGGTACCATAGACTACATTCACACAGTGAGCCAGTTTATACAAAAGTCCGAAGAGTATATCAGCCCCTGTGTCTGGCTTTTGTGGACTACGAGAAGACTTTTGACCCTGTTGAAACCCGGGCTGTCCTGAAGTCCTCGCAGCGATGCAAAGTGGACTATCGTTATATCGATGTCTGTGCGAAGCCGCCACGATGAGTATCCGAGTACAGGACCAGCAGTCTAAACCCATCCAACTGCGCCACGAAGTGAGACAGAGAGATGTCATATCTCCAAAACTGTTCACAAGCGCGTTGGAGGATATGTTTAAGACAATGGACTGGAATGGTAAGGGCATAAACATAAACGGCGAGTACATCTAACACTTACAATTCGCTTATGACATGGTCTTACTGTACTGGTGGAGTCACTGGAAGAGCTGCAACAAATGCTAGATGGCCTAGCATCAGCCTCGCGAACGATAAAAAATAAAAAAATATAAAATCCCACATAGAATTAAAATTGTTTACATAGCACAGATCATTAGCAAGCTGAAGTGGCAGTGGGCTGGCTATATCTGCCGAAAAACCGATGACCGTTTATTTATTTATACTTTATTGCACATTAAATGTAACAAAAAGGTAGGCTTATTGCTACGTTACCGTTGGGGTAAACGAGTTCTTAAGTGGAGACCGCAGCTCAGCAAACGTAGTGTAGGAGACCTGCGGCCATGTGGAGTGACGATCTGCGTAAGGTTGCTGGTAGAAGCTGAATGCGTCAAACTAAGGACAAGGCACAATGGCGCTCTTTAGGGGAGGCCTATGTGTAGCAGTGGAGACTGCTGTAGGCTGATGATGATGATGCTGTGAAAATGAGCTGTTGCTTTAATCAGTATTTATACTATTAAATTACACTTACAATATTTGCAAAATGATTTTATCAGATCATCTTAGGACTGAACTAATAAATCTGTAATCATATCATCTTTTCTGATGATGAGGAATGTTGTTCACAATCATTATTATGAGAAGCCATATCACATCAAATTCAAATTAGACGTTAAAATTTTGCAATGATCGTTCTTATCAAATTAACAATCACTAAGCAAAAGATATTGTATATGTCGCCGCGCCTATTTTTCCAGGCATCAAATTATGCTGGACGATGATTCTAGATTTGAAAAATATAAGCCAAGCAGAGTTTCTTGCCAATTCTTCTCTGTTTGGTCGAGTTGCGAATTGGTGTAAATTATAAAATGACTAACTACATTTGAGTTATATTACAGTTTGATTTAAATTATTACTAATTATTATTGCTAAAATTACTAAAAGTCATCACAACACAAGACTTAATTTATCATCTTGCGATTTATCAATTTGTTTAAAAATAATGCATTGTAATTGACTATCAAATTATAATAATATTCCCAAATAAGTTAATGCTATTGTGTTAGGTTTTCTGAGTTGTAGAATTCTTTTATAATTTAGAAATGAATTCTAGAGTTTTATTTGAAATTATTAAACCATCATTTCCAACTACAGAAATAATTGTTTCGATGGAAATTAATTTATTGCAAGTTTAAAATGATCGGACTATTATTACTACTAAAAATCTTTATCAATTTAGAATTGAATTATGGAATTTATTTTGTTATAATTATGCAATGTTTGAAGTATTTAAAATTAACGGTGATTTAAATTGGTAAGTCAATTTATTTGGTCAATCTAAATCCAATTAAGTTTAATCCAATGTTTTATGGCTTTTACTGCTTGCTAAAATAATTATAAAATTAGTAATTAATTTAGACCTACTTTCTAAGTAGCTTTGTGATTTTAAAGCATTTCCCGCGCCACGTTGCCTGGCTTAAACGGAAGTCTGTCAAATCGGCAACATGGCGCGGTAGGTGCTAAAAATAGATCAGGTAGAGCTCGAACACTTTGTGCTGGTTCGTCAAAGAAATAACACTGTGAGTTAGTTCCTTAAACTTTGAATAAAAAGAAGCCTGAATTCAAATTAATGTCTTTCTGTTTCTTTCTCTGCAAACTTATTTGAGTGACTTTAGATAAAATAACCTTTAGATTTAGACTACAATAATTAAGTTTATAGGGTCAGGATTTAAGAGGCAGAACCAATGGACGATACTGCGCTCCAGTGGTTCTGCAACTTCTTTAAAAACATAGAATTCTGCATTTTCTTCGATATCAGAAGTGTGCGATCACCTTTCTGCCCTCGTTGTCATTTATCATTTCAGATGCTATCAATTGTCTCGAACAGACATCACTGACACATCAGCGCCGAGAACATCAATCGTTAGTATCCATGGAGAAACCATACCGGCAGGTACAGCAGCTACGAGCACGCTGGGGCCAGATGGGTCACATCTACATGCCGCATCGACGATGAGTACATTCACGGATATACTTACTGTACCGCCGTAAAATGGTAATGTACTACCCGCATTCTTTACACATTATAATGACAATGATGCAGATTATAAGCGAGCATCTGCTACGCTAGCAACCTAGTGAAATAGTCAACATAACTGATATTTTCCTACCTTCCTACGACCCTGATGGTAACGTGGGAGCGAGCATCTGCTACGCTAGCAACCTAGTGAAATAGTCAACATAACTGATATTTTCCTACCTTCCTACGACCCTGATGGTAACGTGGGAGTCCGTCAGTCGTGTAAAACTACCTAAATTCTGTGACTACGATATATGCATCAAGGTACATGTAGGTAGGTTAGAATCGAACCTATTTCTGTGACTACAATTATTATTACGCATGAAGGTACATGTAGGTAGGTTAGAATCGAACCTATTTCTGTGACTACAATTATTATTACGCATGAAGGTACATGTAGGTAGGTTAGAATCGAACCTATTTCTGTGACTACAATTATTATTACGCATGAAGGTACATGTAGGTAGGTTAGAATCGAACCTATTTCTGTGACTACAATTGTTATTACGCATGAAGGTACATGTAGGTAGGTTAGAATCGAACCTATTTCTGTGACTACAATTATTATTACGCATGAAGGTACATGTAGGTAGGTTAGAATCGAACCCATGAACGCAAGTCGGTACCCGAACTAATATCTGTAGCCTCCTCTATTCGCGCTAAACGACCAGTCCTACTAGGTTCTACAAGCCAACCATCACAAAAGCGTTCGACATAGTATCCAGGCCCTAATTCTCGCAATAAAGGTATCTGTAATTCAACATTCGTCAAACGTACTACGATGACACCGACACAGTCTTCTAAACCCAGCGATAAACTTTTTTCTTTTTGCGGTAAACGGTACATATGATTGACACATTTTACTGACCCGAAAAATAGATGATCTTCAATTTTTAACTCTATAGCTAATAAAGGTTCTACCCTGAATACGATGATTACGTGTCATTATCATCATCATCATCAGCCTGTATCGGTCCACAGCTGGACATAAGTATCCCCTAATCTGCGCCATTGCGCCCTGTCCTGGGCTCGACGTATCCAGCTTCTATTAGCGGCCTTTCGCGGATCGTCAACCCACCTAGCCGGAGGGCGTCCTACACTAAGTTTTTCAGGCCGCGGTTTCCGCTCAAGAATTAGTTTACCCTAGCAGTTGTCGGTTCTTCGGCAGATATGGCCAGCCCACTACCATTTCAGCTTGCTAATTCTCAGAGCTGTGTCGACAACTTTAGTTCTAAGTCAAAGTCAAAAATCATTTATTCAGTAGGAACTGTATAGTACACTTTGAAACGTCATTATCTATGTCGGATAGTATGGTTGCGCATTATATCCTTCAGAAAAACTCCGAGCATAGCTCGTTCCATAGCTCATTCCAACGACTAAACTAGTGGACTAGCCGTACTGTGAGGGTCCACATTTCGGCTTGGTTTGTCATGTCGGGTATGACGTACTGATATGTGTGGGTTAGATTAAAATAAATTTTGTATTCGATAATGGAGCAGAGTATTTCGTGATGCGCGAGTCGATTGCGAACAAATTACCAGGACATAGGTGTCAAACAGTTAATTACTAATTACGCGGCCCATTTTCTATTAATTATTTCCATTAGTTATAGGCCTATTAATTATTACATTTCCACTATTATAAAGAGGAAAAATTTATGTTTTTATTTTTGGTTTTGGTTTGCTTGTTCGTTTTTTTTGTAATGGATAAACTCAAACTACTTAACCGATTTTTAAAATTATTTATTTTATAGAAAGCTAAATCAGTATTATCAACCTATTTGTTTAATCAATTAATTGGTTTGACTAATTCTAATCAGGTTAAATTAATAATTATTACAAAAAAAAACATGATTAAAAAATCTTGATCATGATTTCTGGCGTTGATCAGTAATAAATAATTAATCATTAATTGATTAACTTCATTTAATTAATGCATCCATTAATTTTGGCAATTCTAAGTAAAAAGAGTAATGGAAACGAATGACATCTTCAATCATTTTTCATAAATGATTAATAACGTTACACTAAATTCTTATTTAGTAATGGTGAAATAACCTCCTACATGATCTTTGCATTTCTAATTTTTAATATTCAAGTAATCGAGCATAACTACTCATTATTCAAATAAGTCTTCAGATCATTTATGAGTGACCAAGTTTTATTTAGCACTAGCTTTTTCCCCGTTTCAAGCATTGTTGTCTTTATTTAGTCTTTAGTTAGGTTGTCTTTATTCAGTTATTATTATTATTATTATTTTTTAAATTAAAGTTGAGTTGCCTAAGATAATTGCAATAATGTAACCCAAGGTATAAAAATTTGCCTATAGAAGTCATTATTTGGCGTACATGAAATTGTCAGCGTATCTGTGGGTAATTTGCAAATAAATAGCGTAATCTGATATGAATTCGTTCGTTGGTGCCTGCCTACTTTTTATTTCGTACAGGTACCTATTTAGGGTTTCGTCTAAAATGACCACATCTAAGTAATCAAGTAAGCGCAAACGTAGTTGCGGGCGGGTCAATATTAACGTTGAGTTAATGTTCAACGTCCTACCTGACTACGTCTAACGTAAAATAAGTAAGAAATGGACGTCCAACATCTAGATTGGTGCAATTTACTACGACACTGCATTGAGTATAATTAAAATAAATAAAAAAATAAAATTATTTTATTTCAGTTGAAATAATGATCCACAGACACAACTTACTAACACTAAACACTACACACACTCTTGATACATAATATTAATACTAATTAATTAATAGTTAGATCACTCTCCGCACGAAGCAATGCCACGTGGGAGAGATGAAGCTATAGTTTGTAGGATGGTGTTGTAATTGTTACTCAACACAGCGCCATATTGTTTTTAAGCCCTTTGTTTGACAATATTGATTTGACTTGACTGACGAATCTGAAATTAACCAACTGTTAACTCTGTTTTATAAATACTCTGATATTTTCACCCGCGGTTTTTCAAAACTTTTAGAGAGCAAATTCAAAGTCAACACAAACTGCAACGCACTTAACGCTTTGAGTGCAGAAAACACAAATGTGATTCTACACGCCTTCCTCGCGTCATGTGCGAGGCAGCCATCGTGTTAAGGTCTCCAAGCATAAACGGGATACAGTGCCCCGTATACATACACATATGGCGGATTTATCTCCAAAATTTTGATCTTGATGTAAAGTAAAGGAAGGGCGAGCGGCACGCGGATTACTCTTATTAGAGTGAACTCTGATTCTATGATTGTCAATGTCTTGGCAAACAATAGTCATTTTTCCATTAAATTAAACAATAAACGTTTTATGTGGAAATGACTTGCCCTACACTAAAACATTAGTCACAATAAAAATTCAATTAAATGCCTAGGTCACAAACACCAACACAAAACTACGTATTTAAAGTAAAAATTTGTCTATCTTACGAAGTTCACAGGATTCCTGAGAACGACCGCTACCTCATGAAGAAGGTAATAAATAGGTCACTATGAGCGGCCTCGCAATGTTTCGAATGCCAAGCTACAGCACGCCACTCAGAAAGACGCGGGCAGCGTCCAGGCGGCCGTGTCGCCTCCAGGCGTACAAGCGGGGCCTTCGGTAACACGCTGGTGGCTTCTCAATCCCTGGCACGGAGCGAATCTGCCCAACCATTCTCAGTCTGTGGCTTCAGACTGAGTTATCCCCGGTGAGAACTTTTCATATCGCAAATACTTATAACCTATACTAACTTAACATAAAACAAAAAGGTTCTCGTTACTAACGTGTGGAGCGGGTAGTAGCAAAGTAACCAATAAAATAATTTACCATCGGCGTGTGGAGCCGTCCGATAGTAATAGTCCCATCCTGAAAGAAATATGGTCCCCTGTGTACCGCGGCGTACAAGACCGCCTAGAGCACAGCATCGACCTACCCAATATTCCCAGGGCCTCTGTTACAACAACAGCATCGACCTTCACCGACCTATCCTTGCCTAAGTATTTAATTATCTGTCGTCACGTGTAGTGCGCAGTAATAGTCCTATCCTGAAAGAAAAATGGTCCCCTGTGTACCGCGGCGTACAAGACCGCCTAGAGCACAGCATCAACCTACCCAATATTCCCAGGGCCTCTGTTACAACAACAGCATCGACCTTCACCGACCTATCCTTTACCTAAGTATTTTACGATCTGTTGTCACGTGGCGTGAGCAGTATTTAACTATCTGTCGTCGCGTAGAGTGCGCAGTAATAGTCCTATCCTGAAAGGAATATGGTCCCCTGTGTACCGCGGCGTACAAGACCGCCTAGAGCACAGCATCGACCTACCCAACATTCCCAGGGCCTCTGTTACAACAACAGCATCGACCTTCACCGACCTATCCTTGCCTAAGTATTTAATTATCTGTCGTCACGTGTAGTGCGCAGTAATAGTCCTATCCTGAAAGAAAAATGGTCCCCTGTGTACCGCGGCGTACGAGACCGCCTAGAGCACAGCATCAACCTACCCAATATTCCCAGGGCCTCTGTTATAACAACAGCATCGACCTTCACCGACCTATCCTTTACCTAAGTATATTATGATCTGTTGTCACGTGGAGTGAGCAGTATCTTTCATTTCAACACAATATTCTAACTAACTATGGAATGAGCAGTAACCTTATGTAACCTAATAACTATTTTAACTGTTGTTATGTGGAATGAGCAGTAACCCTATGTAACCTAATAACTAGATGTAGCATCAAAAATGCTAAAACGGCAACACTGCTCCCATCATGACATCCATATGTCCATGACAGACGAGACAGAGCATAGATTATGTATCTTTCCATAAAGATTATGTCACAGGGCGCAGACCATGCATGGTAGTATTCATTAATTATTTCGTTAATATCCAGTTATAAATCGTAGTTTTCTTTTCTGGTGGGTGCAGAAATGACCAGATCAGGAGTTCGTTGATAATTATTAACCTAATACATATAGGTTGGTTGAAATTCAGATATAAATCGTAGTTTTCTTTTTCATATCTTGTATGCTCACCTTTGATAGAAAAATTTCGCGGCTCGCTCTGCTCGCCGATTTTATTACCACCTTTTGGTTGTGAATGGTACAAAACTAGGCAAAAAAATTTTTTTATCCAATCTATAAAGTTTGCAACAATGACGAATTAGAACACAACAGCGCTAGTTAGAATGATTAAAAAAAATTGCGGCTCGCTCCGCTCGCCGACTTCCTTTTTTATGTCTATTGGGCCTAGGCCTAGACACCTAGGTGTTACAAAAAAATCCACCGTTTTCTTTGTCTTTTTTCCTTTGTGCAACAAAAATTTTGGGGATCCCTGCGCTCGCCGATTTTATTTCTATAATAAATAAAGCAACTAAGCACTGAGAAGTCAACTGTAACTTCATATATGCTGAAACGCGAGATAGATTTTCTATTATGTATGGTATCCAGGCTTAACAATTATAGAAGCACGCACCGGGCGCGTAAAATGCTATTTACGGCACTGACTGTGTCCATACAAAAAACCAGTAATGGAACGTTATCCGGTTTCCGTCATGAGGATCATTCACGTTTTTTGTTAATTATGTAGATTTGTAGCTATAAAAATCAATATATAGTATGTTTTTGTTTTTCTAATAGTATAAAAAATTACCAAGATGCAGAGGTTTTAGTGTAAAAATATCGCGGCTCGCTTGGCTCGCCGACTTCATAACTGTCCTTTGCATTAACGATTTCCTATGAATATGTAAAAAATCGCAGTTTTCTTTTCGTGTTTTGTTTGTGATTAGTATACCTAGGCAGAATAACACATTTTCTGAGAAAAAAAATTTTGCGGCTCGCTCCGCTCGCCGATAAAAAATTATTAGGAGTATTGCCAAACACAAAAACTGACCCCCCCCTAAACGAAATCCTGTATCCGCGCCTGAAAGGAGGAGCACTAAATCTCATGCGGTCGTACTTGTCAAATAGATCAATAAAGGTGGATTTAAATGGTGTACTTTCAGATGCCACGGATTCACTGATTGGCGTACCTCAAGTATCGATCCTGGGCCCATTTCTTTTTTTAGTTTACATAAATGATCTTGCCTTTTATGCCCAGAAGTATGCAAAGGTAATCCTTTTTGCAGATGACACATATTTATTATTCAATATAGGAAAGAATGCGAATCATGACGAAATAAATTGTGCACTAGGCAATATCTATAATTGGTTTAGTATTAACAATCTGGCGTTTAATGCCCTAAAAACAAAATGTGTTAAATTTTCATTAGCAAGGAATAAAAATTTGTCACAAATATCTATTAGCAATAAAGCTTTATCTTATTCAGAGAGTACAAAATTTCTTGGATTGTCACTTGACAGTAAACTTCAATGGGGACCTCATATTTCAGAGTTAGCGAGCAAACTTAGCTCTGCCGCATATGCGGTTTTTAGAATGAGACAGTTAACTGACACTGCTACAGTCAGAATTACATACTTTAGTTATTTTCACTCGCTTATTTCACATGGACTGCAACTGTGGGGAAACGCGGCTGATGCAAACAGTATATTTATCTTACAGAAGCGGGCAGTAAGAGCCATCTACGGACTAGGGCACAGGATCTCCTTAAGAGATAAGTTCAAGGATGTCGGTATATTGACCATGCCCTGCCAGTACATACTGTTGAATCTACTGTACGCACGTAAACGTGCTCATATTTTTGTTAAAAAAAGTGATGTTCATTCCTACAACACTAGAAATAAGAACAATTTTGTCTTGCCCTCAATACGTTTAGCCAAAACCATTAAGTCATTTATTGTTAACTGTGTTCAATATTTTATCATCTTACTTACCAGAATGTATAACCAGCCTTAGTGACAAAGCCTTCAAAAACAAATTGAAGAAAATGCTTATACAAAAGGCATACAACAAATCTGATGATTTCATTTTAGACAGGCTGTACTGGCAGTGCGCGACTGTTGATGAGGTGTGTCTAGGTAATTCATCTAGGATTGTTAGATAGCAAGTATATACACTATAAGTATAGTAAGTAATTAATAAGTTTTCATGATTGATTGGTGGTATTATTTTTACATTTATAGAAATTATTATACATGAATCTTGTAAAATTGACGTTCAAAAGTGTACTATTGTGCCTATTTGATTTCAATCAAATAAATTGAAATTGAAAAATTAGCATGGAGAATTTGCATTTAGCATATTTCATGATTAGCATTTTTTTGAACGTTACCGACGTTACGTGAGTAGACATAGACATAGACATATACGTTTATTTACTACATATACAGCATAATGTACATAGTAAAGAATTCAAAAGATTTTAAAGAAACTAGAGACAATTTTTATATTGACTCATAGTCGTTTTTTTAGGTAGCATGGCAACTCTCTCTAAAGAAACTAGGACTTCCTCAAAATTTATATTTAGCATTTGCATAACGATCGTTAATTTGTTACGAACTATCAATAATAATAATATTAATAAAGTTATTTATTCAGACAATTACAGACCATTTTGTTAGTAAGCTTAATATTATAGGTTATATCTAACAGGGATTTAGTCCTCTGAATGAGTTTAAATATCAAAAGACAATCAAATTTATTTGATCCCCGAGGCATTATAAATCGCGGCAGACGCAACAGCGTCCTATATGCGTTATTATACTGGACCCGCAGAGCATTGTAAGACTTTTGTGAATAGCTGACCCACAGGCTCGCTGCATATAAAGATGCTTGAAAGATGGATGTGACAGTATGCTTTGAATAAAGTGACTTTCACTGCATCTGTAGGTACAAAAAGCGTCAGTCTGGTAACCCCCCTAGTTAACGTTAGTAGGTTCAAACCGTCGCTGTGTCGGTCGTGGATCTCGAACTTTTTGCACAAATGTGTGTTTTATAAACCTTCTCCTCCTTGCTTAGGGATATTTAATTTCGTCCTTATATCTAGACGAGACGATGGAGTGGCGGTTACAACACTCGACATTAATCTATATGTTATAAGAGTACTGGGATCAAATCCTTCGATGCCTGAATGCATTTTTGTTTTTTTTTTATTTTCGTTATAATTTTAAGTAGTTGCGCACTACCATGTTAAACAAATCAAAAAGTTACAAGCTGACGCATCCATTCATACCTAGACAAAATAATAAACGTATACTGTAACTTAAAATTTCGTCGTAATTGCCAACCGCGATAGCTCAGTTGGTTAGAGCGTCTATTTCATAAACTGGTGTGAATAAATTCCTGGTTCGATTCCCCAGCCAAGTATAAATATTTTTGTCTAAGATTTTGGCCATTTGAATATGGTAGCCTCTACGGCAACAGTTTAAATTTATACTTGAAAGGGGTATACCAGATCGTGACGCTGTGTGTACATCTCGCAAATCAGCGGGCCAACATATTCGCCCTGACTGATAATACTCTGCGTTCCCTTACCAAGTCCAATTCATCCTTCAGGTCTTCAGTCACCACATGGCCCAGGTACTTGAATTGATACACCCTTTTATGGTATTTGCCATGAAGATAGGTGGAATAAAAGACAGACATTTTCTGCCTGCCTTGCCTGCCTGCCTGCCGACTTATTAATATTAGAAATAGTACATGTAACCAAGTCCATGTGATGCAGCATAGGACTCACATACAGCTAAAAGCTTTCGAAGAGCGCTGATTGAGGGAGCCATTATCAGCATTATCTCCAAATAAAAAACGGCAACACTTGAACAGATGAGCGAACCAAACGGGTCCTGATATTGCACGGCCTGATTATGAACAGCCTGATCATCCATGTACAAACAAAGCAAAGCAAAGCAAAAAGTCCACCAAAAACTGGCTGTGAAAAATCAACACGTGACGATTATGTACGGCCTGATTATTGATGGACATGGCTTCTGATTGGTAAATTTTTTTGGCAGCCATCGCTCGTTTGAAAGCTTCAAGTAAAAACGTCCATAGACTATAAATCACTAAACCAAATCACTAAAATGTAAATAAACAATGATATTTGACTCCGGTATCGGCTCTCGCCAGAACTCTCGCGAGGTCACCCCTGAGTGTCGCTTCGTCCACTCGTCCTTCGCTCCTAGCTCCACTCAGGATCTCCCACGCGAGCTTCTGGCTCCGCATTTTAAATAAACACTAGGGGTAGGGACCACAACACTAGATGGCATCGGGGTGCTCTGCGTCGGTTCTGTGATAGAACCTAATCTACTCAAGTCCGGGTGCCTTGTATTACCTATTACTATAATCCTAATCTATTCTTGGCACCTCGGGTCAGTACTGTAAACGAAGTACATAAGTCTTGTCTATGGTGTGTACACGGATGATCAGGCTGTGCATTGCATGGGTGTGAAAAATCAGCACGTGCAAAACATGTACAGCCTGATCATCCATGGCACGTCGTGTACATGGATAATCAGGCTGAAAATAATCAGGCCGTGCAATATTGGCTCCCGAACTGTGCTCCCGAACCAAACTATTGATCCGATACCTACTACTTAGTAAATTATTTTTAATTGAGTTCCAGTTCCTCATATTTCGTGCCCAGCGACGCGCAAGGCCTAGAACAGCTTACCATCATTAATACTTATTTAACATCAAAGAAACGAAGAGATTCAGAGCTTCTAAGTGTTTACATGTGCAGTTTATTCGCAAGTGTGTTTCGATTGGTCGAGAGGGAAGGGTCTGGAGAGTGCGGGCCCGGCGGCGGCCTCGTGGCCTCGCTATTGGCTGAGCATGGCGGCCGACGCGGGCGCGGCCTCGCCCGAGGACACGCTGGAGGCGCTGCAGCGTGAGGTGGAGGCGCTGAAGCAGCGACTCGACGAGGAGCGCCAGAAGCTCAACGACGTCTCGCGTGAGTTCCGTCCGCCTCCTCCCCACCGATATCTCATCTCACCATTATACATATTGTTTGATGATGGATGGACAAACATTATAATGGTATGTCTGAACTTCTGTGAGCGTGATGCTTGAGTGAGTGTGTTTTGATATTTTAGGTACCTCAGGCTCTACGTCGTTTGACCTATGAAGAAAGATTAAATGCCCTAAAGCTCACTACTCTTGAAGAAAGACGTCTCCGTGGTGTTCCTGTCGAAACCCATAAAGTCCTTGGTGATCATTACAACTTGCCAGACATGCAGGATATCTTCTGCAAGAAAGAATCCCAAAGACCATCTCGTGGCCACCACCTTCGACTAATGAGAGTCTCTACCAACACCATGGTGGCTCATCACTTCCTTTGTAACCGAGTGGTCCATAATTGGAACTTGCTACCTGAAGATGTTGTATCGGCTACATCAGTAAACAACTTCAAAAATAAGCTCAACATCTGGCTACGATAAAAAAAATGATGGAAACAATGACTTAACTTTGTTTTTTTAACACTGCCTGAATGGACACATCAGCGTCAAGCTGCTCATCCATAATTAAATAATAATAATAATAATATTTTTTTTTAAGTTTTATACCATAGTTCAATATTATTTTATGTTTAACCTATCACTGTGGTCGGCAGCACAGGGTAAACTACCATATCTTTTTTAATAGTAAAGATACACAGTTGAAACTTATAGTGGGTTCCTAAAATATACTTGTGAAACTAATACAGTAAGCAAATGTCAGTTTGCACGCTGCGCTTGAGTAAAATTAACATTTTGTTTTTCACATGGGCTTTTAAAGACCCCATGCGACCGATGGTGTAATGGACACACTAAAAATACTAAGATGGCTATATGATGAAGATGATGATGATGATGTGGATAGATCAAATTTCAACTTTTGACAACAGTCCGTACTCACGATTAATAAAAATTTTTAATAAAATTCCAAACTACATTAAAGACCAAACCAAAGACTTGCCCTTTCGTAAAAAACTAAAAGAATACCTTATAAATAAAAGTTATTACTCCGTTGACGAAATTTTAAATGATAAAACCACCTTGACATAATACCAATCGCCGTACCTATTGTTGACATTACCTACAATTGTATTCCTGACATTCCTTATATTTGTCATTTTACTTGCAAACATTTAGGACATTATTACCTTTTGACTTTTGTATTCGTTTATTATTTGCTACATGCGGTTAGCAGCCATGGTAACGGCGGCGGGGTAGCTAACAATCTCTGGGCTATTACCGTACCGTACTTACGTACCTACCGTACGCTGGCAACGTTCAACAGACGCACTCTGAGGCTCGACAAACATCTAGCGCAGTTGGAAGTGGAGCTGATTTTGTGAAGCAACAAAACATAAGCTTGAACTGAAGTGCTCACAGCTGATTTTGTTTTGTTGACCAGTTCCAAACAACAAACAGACGACAGATGGATTCATTCGTTACTACGAGAAACCGACTTCGGAGACATAAATCAGCAGATTTTGACCTGTCTAATATGTCCATCGATCAGTCTTCACAAAACTCTACCACAGCAGATTTTCTAGACATATAATTTAAAAAGTACGCCGATTGCCCCTGGAATAAGCGCGACGGAGATACAGAACCTTAAACAACAATTAAATTTACTACGAACAGAACTTGCATGTGCATAAATGACAAGACACCGGTTACAGCGCTTTTCCTCGACATGAGCAAAGCATTTGACTTTGTCGACCACAACTTAATGCTTATGAAGATGGATAGATATGGTATTAGAGGTAAGGCAAATGAGTGGTTACTGTAACGTTGCACTCTTGCATGGTATTTTATTATCCCACCACTCGACTAAAACACATTAAAAAACTAATAAATAACTTTGTAAATTCATTGTTTACATTACATCTCATGGCAAACCTAACAGTCCGCTCTGAAATAAATACACTTGGATGTCACTGTCATTATTTCGAAGAGTTTTCAATGTCCTAGTACTCGAGTAGCTTCTAATGTTTGTATTCTCGATTCTAATAATATTACTTAATTATAATCAAATTATCTTTATAATAGAGAAAATTGGGGAAATCGTAATTTTCTAGTTGAAACTACATATTACTTAACTTTTTTTTGATACAACTCTATAACTTTAGTCTATGTTTATCATCCTTATTTCATTGTCTTTGGTTCCTGTCGAACCATGTCAACGGCAGTTGTTCTTTGTTTCTGCCAAAAAACGTGAATCATCCCGGAAACGATAATTTGGGCAAATCATAACCATATAAGGTCATGCGCGCGCGACTCCCTCGGCCCAGGGGTGGGGACCCACTCGCATAAATAGGCCTTCAGCCGTATTCGCGCCCTCTTTTCCACCTCGCATCGTACGCCACATACACACAAACCGCCCCGCGATCTCGTCATCTTCACCGCCGCCGCCGGCCGATATATTCACACGTAAGAACCTGAGCCGTTGGACAGCCGTCTCGGTATCTGCCTATCGAGACGGCGGTTGAGCCTCGGTTGAGCTTCGGTTTGAGCTACGATTTTCGCTTCTCACTGCAACCTCGCTGCCTCACTGCACGCTGCCGCGTGTCTTGCTGCGCGCGCCCTCCCGTGCGCGCCGCTTAGTGCTCCACACCATAACTAAGGACATAGTCCTTACATAGTCCTTAGTTATCTGATAAACCTATGTGTACAAGAGGGAGTTTTTCCTGACAAACTTAAGATAACAGTAGTCAAACCTCTTTCTAAGAAACAGACTAGAGAAGATATGAACTGTTACAGACCAGTGTCGTTGATTCCTACGAGTATATTCTCAAAATATTCGAGAAACATATTAATGCCCGTCTTTACTCTTTTCTAGAGAAAAATAGTATTCTAGTTAACGAACAGGTTGGCTTTCGAAAAGATAGGAGTATAAATGATGCAATATATAATTTTTTAAATCTAATAATGCATAATATTGACCAAAGAAAAAAAGTATGTATAGGCTCGAAGTATTGAACGGCCGCTTTTTGACGGCCTTTCGTATTTGGTCGGATAACTGTCTAAGTGTCCTCGTTTTGTTATTTTCAGTTGTAAATGATTAATTATAAGGTCTAGAAAGCTGAAATTCAGCGTGCTTTTATTTGGATATGCGCTCTAATTATTGGCAAATCATGAAAGTCGATAACTTTTTAAAACTCCCTTGAGGTTAGAAATTAGTAAACCATTTTCAGTAGTAAAATTCGTTCAGCCGTTTCGAAGATCCGGAAATCTGCAATAACTCATAAACCACAGGTCGCACAAATGCCGCTGTTTGGCCAGTGACATGCACAAATATAAGCTATCTTTTAAGCTACTTTAAATTTGGCTAAGGCTAATGGGTAAAAACCATGCCGCTGCAGTAACGTTTTCAGGCGTTACTGCAGCGGCATCTTATTTTCTCGAATAACTCTGAAACCTTAATAGGCACAAATTTAATTTTTGGGGCACATTTACAGGACATAGTGCTCTAATTTTTCTGTAAGTTTCATCCCGATCCGAGTCAACATGCCGCTGGAGTAACGCACACTATAGAAGTTCGAGATTTCTGTGCCCTCAACGCCACTACTTCTATAGAAGTACTACGTTGTACCTACTTTAATAAAATATCTTTAAGCACATAAAACATTCGTTTCTTTTGTATTTTGTAAGATGGACACGACTAAAGCCCTATTTTTTTATTTTTCCAGTCAAAACAGGCTTTCTTTGTGTTTGAAAATGGATAAAAACAAAAACTCAAATATTTTCATGTCCCGCACGCCAAATACTTCATATCAAGTAGGCCAGTTGCTTTCATTACAATCCTTTATATTTAATTTGTGTTGATCCATGCAAATGTTCATAAATTCTATGATTGACAATAAATTCTGGTCAGTAAAT
The DNA here is from genome assembly GCA_951804965.1 of Horisme vitalbata. NCBI lineage: Eukaryota > Metazoa > Arthropoda > Insecta > Lepidoptera > Geometridae > Horisme > Horisme vitalbata. The sequence goes on along the minus strand of OX638104.1, from coordinate 18,576,955 downwards.
AACGTATTACATAATAAATTCTAAAATTAATCTACGTATCAAATCACTTCACCAAAATGAATAAAGTTTACAGAGGATTATCGATATCGCAACACCCATCCCAACAGAATGGCAAGATTTGTGTCCGTGATGCTAGCGTACACATAACCGTATTCACGTTTGTTGATATGCCAATAAATAGAACATAATTAGTGCAATAATAAAATAAATAGTTCCTCTTTGGTTTAAGAAATAATGACCATTATTTGTGTGTTCGCCAGCATAACGATCAAGCTGGCGTACACATAACCGTTCTGAAAAACGGCTTAGACTATAGGAACGAAACTTACACACAAAAATAGAGCATAAATAGTTCCCGAGCTATGCAAAATTTCATAATGATTGCTCTTATAGAAACGGAGATAATGAACAAGACTTTGAAAAACATTCCGAGCTGGCGTGATGCTAGCGTACCCATTAAACAACGCAATAGTTCTTATAGAAAACGAGCTTTTGTTAATATAATTAAATCCTGTATGGAAAAATAGTGCGTGAAATAGTTCCCCTGTCGGTAGTAATACTTTATGGAAATTCGTTGTGAAACAATACAAAAAGTCCATGTGAAGTTCTAGGAACAAATGAATTGTGGTACAGTCGCACACAACCAGGGTTGCCAGGCGTTGCTCAATGAAATCGCCAAATTTTCTGTTGAAAATCGCCCAATATTTTTTTAAGCTATTGCATAGCTTCTATCGAAGGCCTTGAGCGCGGGGACGGAATCCAGAAATTCCGTAACGAAAAAAAACCTCACGCTCCCCACTCCGATTTACTTAATTTTATAATCTGTTGCTTGGAAATAGAGTTCATATTCAAACTTTTTTATTCTATGAGTTCTTCGTCACAACGTCGCAGCGCTAGTGTTCAACACAGTAAAGATAGCTACACGTCCATGATTGGCCTCTGACACGAACTGACGTCTGACGTTTTTCACCTGAATCTAATTTCAGTTTTGTTTTGAAATTGGTTTTCTTATCGGTCACCACGCTCAAAAAGTGTAACTTGAATTAATATCAAAGAAAAAGAAATACTGCATAAATAAAATAAATAAATAATTATAATTGCATAAGTTGATACAAAATGCTATGCAATAGCTTTACCGCGGCAGTCCCCGAGTGCCACACGTCTTTATTTTTTACTAATATAGCATAAAGTAACCCAAATATTCATCCCAAAAGTTAAATATTAGGCTTTCAACCGACTTCGAAAAGAAGGAGGTTCTCAATTAGTCAGAATCTTTTTTTATGTATGATCACCGTTATCTCCGTCAATCGTGGACCGATTTCCAAATTTTTTTTGGGTTTGCTCCCTGTTGATTAGATTCTGATAGCGTTGTTGCTCTTTCATGCCACGCAAACTGAGAAGCCGAGAGATTTGTCAGTTCATGTGAGAAAAGTCAAACCTACCAAACAACCAAAAAAAGGTGTCGGGACCCGGAGCGCGGGGCAAGGGAGAAGGGACGGATCAAAACAAGGGCGCAGAACATCGCCCTTCTCCCTGGATCACTCGGCATCTGTAGCCTATATCTTAGACTTCCACGCAGGGGCCACCGCTGCCGCGCAGAAGTAGTATAGTAGTATAGTAGGCACTGCGCGTGGCTACAGAAGGAAAGTGGCTACGAAAGAGGGAGTGGATCGCTAAGACTGGCTAGAGACCTGGTGGTTCCCGCCCGTGACCGAGCAGGTGGTCCTTGTGTATGGCATTTATGAGCTGCTACCGTCACTTTCGGTGCAAACTCTAGCTTTCCCCCTTCATAAGTACTAGTAGTACACGTAGTTATTTTAAAAAAATCTAATAATTCCACGCCGCCGCCGACCAAATATGACCGGCGCGCCGCCGTCGACTATTTGGAACGCGGCGCACATATCTACCACATACTTACTCTATTTATTTGTAGCAATTGTAATTTTTTATAGAAATATGGTTATAAAATATTTCGTTATAATAATCACAGCTTTAATATTAATCGCAATCATATTATCATAAAAATTGGTATTTTTAACAATCAGTCTTTTAGAATAATAACAGCACTTTTTTTAACATCTGTTAATCAGAATGAGTTACAGAAGATAATCACAACTTATGAATGTTAACTTATCTCTATTTATTAGTAGCAATTGTATTTTTTTATAAAAATATGGTTAAAAAATATTTAGTTATAATAATCACAGCTTACATATGTATTAATCGCAATCATATTATCATAAAAATAGTTATCAATATTGACAATCAGTCTTATAAAATAATAACAGCACTTTTTTTAACATCTGTAAATCACTATGAGTTACAGTAAATAATCACAACTTAGGAATGTTAACTTATCTCTATTTATTAGTAGCAATTGTAATTTTTATAAAACATGGCAATCATATTATCATAAAAATTTGTTGTTTTTAACTATCAGTCTTCATATTATTAGAGCAATAGTTTTACATGATAAAAACAGTGTAAAATATTCTATAACTAAAGAATCACAAGCAAATTTGACAGAAATAGGTTTAAACAATGAAGTTAGTTACATAAATAAAGAAATTACAAACAGGATAGACATATAAATTCGAGTTTTGCGTGGTTACGCCGTGGACACTGTAGTGTCCAGCGAGGGCGCGACGGTATTTGGCCTTGGACACTATAGTGTCCAAGGAACGCTCGACCGGCATGTTATTGTGGTGTGGCGTGATCTTTGCTTTTTTTTAATAAACCAGAATAATTTTTACTTTATAGCCATAACTAGGTACGTTTATACCTACTACTTACTTATTATAAATTCGACAGTAAGATTAAATTACTAGGAGTTCAATAATATATAACGAAGCAGCCTGACCAGCGGGGTTTTTAAAAGGAGTGACGTCAGCCTAGCTGACGTCACTACCTTCATCACTATGATTGCAAATAACGAAACACAAGTAAGAAAAACGCAATTTATTTCGAGAACCAAATAAGGCTTTTTAAGCTAAGTATTAAAAGTAGGTAGGTACTCACAGGATTTCTAAAATAACTTCACAAAACACAAGAACACCTTTCACAATCGTGTCTCGACTCGTAATGCGGCTTCGCAGTACAAAATCAATAAAAACGGTGTTCAAATTACGTTAAGAGCAGACTCATTATTTTTTAACTGTAAATTCATTTTAACATTTTTAAAGTTAGGTTTGAAAATATCATTTTATTTTAACGCAGTTTAAATATTCCGCTGAATATTTTCGCTGCAAAACAAGTTCAATCAAAAGTCCGTTATTAACAAAGTAAATTAATAGCAAAGCAAAGAAGATTACTTTTCTGTAATTATAAATCAAAACATGAATTAAGAATAGGTTTTCACTTGTTAAAAATAATTTTGGATTAATCATGAGTAATCATTTGGTATTGCGCTTCAAAACAAATAATTACTCATTCCTCAACTAATATCAAAACCTATAACAGAAACTAGTAGGTTGTTAAATTATTAATTAATCAATTTTACATTGTTTTACATGGTTTACATACTAAACCATCAGTTTTGTTTTCTATCCTTAATAATTATTACAGATTTTAGCGGCTTTGCGCCGACATATACAATAAGATTATTTTGATAGGAAGATACTGAAACAATATGAACAATCTAGAAATTAGAATCTAAATGCACACAACTATGATGAAAAGGTATGGTCGAAGCCAAAGTACGAAATAGGTAGGGTCGTAAGTTAAAAGCTTTTAGTACGTTCCGGCAACACTGATTGGTTGTACTCCTCGCTGTTAGCGAGGCGGCTTGTTCAAAGCCACCGGCCGCCGCGCCGCGGCGTTGCACAAAGGCAAAAAGTGTTAGGTAATCAGCGCTGTGCGTGCTATATAGCACTTTATTGCGTGGTGACAAGAGTTAGTTTGAGTGAGTTTATTTAAATCTTTGTGCAGAGTGCGATAGTAGAAATCTGTGAGAAAAAAGAATCTGTGCCACTACATTGCCTATAGCTTTATGCAAGCAAGATCTAGTAATAACAATACGCAATTTAATTCGTGAAACTAAACAAAGCATCTTGTACGAAAATATTAGTTACCTACCTAGGTATTTTATGAGTGGATGAAAATAACTTAGATATAGGTACCTACTTATATCAACAAAACTCATACAAGGTTACAGTAGGTAACAAAACTAGATGCCTACATACTTATATTCTTACTATATAACCTACATACACTCGCATCTATTTAGTTTCAAGTCTGTGCTACCTACCTTGTTCGGTGTAGGTAAGTAGGTAGGTATATAAATTCACTACCAACCTAATAACATATTACTCAGTTACTTGTTTGTGCGACTGTACTACAATGTATATTTTGTACCTAGAACTTCACTTGGACTTTTTGTATTGTTTTACAACTAATTTGCATAAAGTATTACTACCGACAGGGGAACTAATTCGCGCACTATTTTTCCTTATAGGATTTTTAATAAGAAAAGCTCGTTTTCTATAAGAACTATTGCGTTGTTTAATGGGTACGCTAACATAACGCCAGCTCGGAATGTTTTTCAAAGTCTTGTTCATTATCTCCGTTTCTATAAGAGCAATCATTATGAAATTTTGCATAGCTCGGGAACTATTTATGCTCTATTTTTGTGTGTAATTTTCGTTCCTATAGTCTAAGCCGTTTTTGAGAACGGTTATGTGTACGCCAGCTTGATGGTTATGCTGGCGTACACACAAAGAATGGTCATTATTTCTTAAACCAAAGAGGAACTATTTATTTTATTATTGCACTAATTATGCTCTATTTATTGGCATATCAACAAACGTGAATACGGTTATGTGTACGCTAGCATCACGGGCACCAAGATTTCAGTGCTACCAGCGCCATTTACTTCTATGTAAGTATACCCGTGACGTCATAAGCGCACACGTGTCAAGGTCATTGTGTCATAGTGCCGAGCGCTGTAAACGTGTGCGCGCCGCGGCTTTTTTCTTACCTGCCTAGCCTACCTTTATTAACTAACTTTCCAATACCTACCTGAGTAAATTAGGGAGACATAAGACAAAAAAAACAATATTTGTGTAGATACCTACCTACCTACTTACCTATCGGTATGCGTACTAACTTACCACTTCTACTGAACTGCACAGCAAACTGGATGTTTTACCTAGCCAACGACTGTTTTTAATTAGAAATCTACCTACTTACACTTAAAGCTAAGTCAAATAAAAAAGTATCTAGGTCTCATTATCAAAATAAAAATTAATAAGTAGGTACTGCCTCGCTATGCAGGTACCAATGGCAGAAAATATGTGTATACTATAATTAAATACGTTGTTGTTATATAGGTACCTACATTTGCACAAAACTGCACAAATTTGCACAAAACTGTACGTAAGTAGGTACTTACCTAACAACCTACCTACGTAAGTTTATACGGGAGATATTGGTATCCAATTAACCCAGCAGTTGGTAGAAAACCTTTCATATTTACATTTTTCAAACGCGAGACTCTAATACTTATTATTATTATTTAAGCAACCAAATGCACTACAATAGTTTTTACTTTCATTTTGGCGAAAAATATACTTAGGTAGGTTTGTTTTAATACCTATTTTGCGGAGTGAAACAAGCCTGCTCATGGTGGGAATCAATAACTTACCTTCCATCTCTTCTTAAACACGTGGGTAAGGTAGTCACTTTGAAACACACTTTACAATATATCTCTTGCAAGTTTATGCATGTATCTTTGTCTCTGATAATGGATACTCATTTTGCTTACTAAAAATGTTCTTAAAATAAAACAAATTAACATTAAAATGTAGCAGTGTTTATTTTTAAATTCACAAATCTATTTTTTTTATCGATATGACGTTACCCCATCCTTGCTTCGTACTATAGAATCTGTATACATTTAATACATTGGCGTAGAGCGTGACATCGCTTATAGGATAGTTGGGCGGTGAAAAGGTTTAAGGCAAGCCAAGGCATGAAAATGACCGATTCCTATCGAGTGTGCCTCAAAAGCTAAAAGTTCTGGAGGTGTCAAGAATAAGAGTAAATAAATAGATAATCAATAAATATATTTCTAAAAAAGTCGGTATTTACAATAAAGAGCACATTGCGGCGTTTAGAAACAACCACCCAGAAAAATCACATTTCGCATTTATTCATTTAGAAATCATAAAAAATCATATAAATACATTTACATTGTTGAACGAGACCAATATTCTGCCCAGATCTGCGTATTTTTCAACTCAAACCGACGTTGATGACACACCACAAAGGGGGCGGGGCGTCCGGCCGGATACTAATCAGGTGGGGATGTCGCGCGGTTGGGTTGGCACACTTTCGGTTTGGCGCTCGGCGAAGCAACACGTCTGCGGAGTTCTGCTGAGTGCTGAAGGCGGTCAGCGAGTCTATCGTTTCCTGATTATCCGTTATCTTTTAAATGTCTTGTAATGGATTTCCGCAGTTACGCCTGATTCAATTCATTAAATTTATTTCTATATGTAAAAACCTACTAATTATGCACTTAATACAAGTCAAAGGAGAATGCAGTCTGATGTATGGCGATCGGGACCAATGCTAAAGTGATTGCGTCAAAACGAAACCTAATTTTTTTGAAAAATATTATACTGTTATTCATGGAATACTAAGTCTTTTTTAAGATAAACGTAAACAAATTGTTTTTATTTGATATTAGTTTTAGAGTTTGTTTTTAAAAAAATGCTTGTATTACACTATAAACATTTAAATATGATACTATATCTATAAGAAAAGGTTTATATACCTCACACAGATAGGTAAAAGGGTGTTTTAACTTCTACTTCGTTGGTAGGACATTACATACATTACTACTGTGTTCTACTTTATATTATTTTCAAATAATGATAGTGACGAGAAAGTAGATAGGCATTTACATCATTTATGGTTATAATAGGTATTAGTACTTACTGGTGAAGGTGAAATCCAAGCTAAGATACAAGATCTTAACACATTCATCACAACCACGAAAAGGCCATGGATGCCTCTTCCAAACTATGCTGGTTTCGCGTCACCGGCTATTAGCAAACAGTTGATGCCACGATTGTTTATCGTACATTATTGTGATGATGTCTAATAAAATATCTATTTACAGAATAAACACTGCTACACAATGCCACAGAACACTCTATATTCACTCTATATTGAGCATATTCAATACATAAAGATAGGAGATAGTTTAGTAGTACCACAAAAAAGTTTCTGATCCAACCTCTTTCGATTATACAAAGTGAAAAAACCTCCAATGTTTTCAGTAAATTCTACTGTCTAAAATTAAAAGTGAGGGTGGTTGCAATATCATGGCGCCGTGCGCCGGAAACCAAATAAACGAAATAATTTTTTACGTGATTATTAATCGAGTCGGTGTGTAAGACTAAAAAAAAATGTTAATGTTATTTATAAAATTTAGGCAGTTTTATGGAATTCGTTTGGTTTTGACGCAATTGGTACGGGTTATCGGCATTCTCCTTTTATGCTAGTGTAGCCATTCGTCGCTGCGCAGTGCTGCCAACTAGACTATACATAACTTTGCTACGTACAAAAATATGAAGTTTTATAATTAAAGTAAAGTATTAAATTTAAATTATGACATCAAATTGCACTGTCAATACAAATAATATCTTGGCCCGAGTGGAATCGCCGGGTTTACTTTATTTTATTTACTAAAAAAAAAAATTACGTGATGGCTATTCACCGGTACCGGTTGTTCATCGGTAACATTGTAAAAGAGAGCGTTTCTTTATGCGCAGTGACGAGCAGCGCGGGCAGGTTCGAGCCCATCAGCCTGCCCAACCTGAAGGTTCGCAAGATACTGAAGGGGCACACCGCCAAGGTGCTCTGCTTCGACTGGTCCTCGGACAAACGGCACATGGTGACCTCCTCGCAGGTGGGTGTCGTGCGGGGCGGGGCGTGGAGGGGGATAGTGTACGACGTGTGTGACGTGTGCGCGTGTGTTGCAGGACGGCAAGGTGGTGGTGTGGGACGCGTACGCCGGCACGAAGGAGAGCACGTTCTCGATGCCGAGCACGTGGGTGATGGCGTGCGCGTACTCGCCGGGCGGCGCGCTCGTGGCGGCCGGCGGACTCGACAACAAGGTCACCGTGTTCCCGCTGCCGGGCGCCGGCGGCGACGACGACAGCGGCGCCGGCGCCGGCGTGCGCAAGCGCACCGTGGCCACGCACACCTCCTACATGTCGTGCTGCCTGTTCCCCAACACGGAGCGGCAGCTGCTGACGGGCTCCGGCGACGGCACGTGCGCGCTCTGGGACGTCGAGTCGGGCCAGCTGCTGCAGAGCTTCCAGGCGCACGCCGCCGACGTGCTGGCGCTGGACCTGGCGCCGTCGGACGCCGGCGACACGTTCGTCTCCGGCGCATGCGACCGCGCCGCGCTCGTGTGGGACATGCGCACGGGCCGCGCCGTGCAGGCGTTCGACGCGCACGACTCCGACGTCAACAGCGTCAAGTTCCACCCCTCCGGCGACAGCGTGGCCTCGGGCTGCGACGACAGCGCCGTGCGGCTCTTCGACCTGCGCGCCGACCGCGAGGTGGCGCGCTACGCCAAGGAGAGCGTGCTCTTCGCCGTCACCTCCGTCGACTGGTCCGTCAGCGGGCGGCTGCTGTTCGCCGGCTACGGCGACTACACGCTGTGCGGCTGGGACGCGCTGCGCGGGCAGCGCGCCTTCGTGCTCTGTGGCGCCGAGCATCGCGTGTCGCGCGTGCAACGCTCGCCGGACGGCACGGCGCTCGCCGCCTCCTCCTGGGACACGCTCGTGCGCATCTACGCCTAGCGAGCCGAGCCGAGCCGAGCCGAGCCGAGCGTGTCGCGCGTGCAACGCTCGCCGGACGGCACGGCGCTCGCCGCCTCCTCCTGGGACACGCTCGTGCGCATCTACGCCTAGCGAGCCGAGCCGAGCCGAGCCGAGCCGAGCGTGTCGCGCGTGCAACGCTCGCCGGACGGCACGGCGCTCGCCGCCTCCTCCTGGGACACGCTCGTGCGCATCTACGCCTAGCGAGCCGAGCCGAGCCGAGCCGAGCCGAGCGTGTCGCGCGTGCAACGCTCGCCGGACGGCACGGCGCTCGCCGCCTCCTCCTGGGACACGCTCGTGCGCATCTACGCCTAGCGAGCCGAGCCGAGCCGAGCCGAGCGTGTCGCGCGTGCAACGCTCGCCGGACGGCACGGCGCTCGCCGCCTCCTCCTGGGACACGCTCGTGCGCATCTACGCCTAGCGAGCCGAGCCGAGCCGAGCCGAGCGTGTCGCGCGTGCAACGCTCGCCGGACGGCACGGCGCTCGCCGCCTCCTCCTGGGACACGCTCGTGCGCATCTACGCCTAGCGAGCCGAGCCGAGCCGAGCCGAGCCGAGCGTGTCGCGCGTGCAACGCTCGCCGGACGGCACGGCGCTCGCCGCCTCCTCCTGGGACACGCTCGTGCGCATCTACGCCTAGCGAGCCGAGCCGAGCCGAGCCGAGCCGAGCGTGTCGCGCGTGCAACGCTCGCCGGACGGCACGGCGCTCGCCGCCTCCTCCTGGGACACGCTCGTGCGCATCTACGCCTAGCGAGCCGAGCCGAGCCGAGCCGAGCCGAGCGTGTCGCGCGTGCAACGCTCGCCGGACGGCACGGCGCTCGCCGCCTCCTCCTGGGACACGCTCGTGCGCATCTACGCCTAGCGAGCCGAGCCGAGCCGAGCCGAGCCGAGCGTGTCGCGCGTGCAACGCTCGCCGGACGGCACGGCGCTCGCCGCCTCCTCCTGGGACACGCTCGTGCGCATCTACGCCTAGCGAGCCGAGCCGAGCCGAGCCGAGCGTGTCGCGCGTGCAACGCTCGCCGGACGGCACGGCGCTCGCCGCCTCCTCCTGGGACACGCTCGTGCGCATCTACGCCTAGCGAGCCGAGCCGAGCCGAGCCGAGCGTGTCGCGCGTGCAACGCTCGCCGGACGGCACGGCGCTCGCCGCCTCCTCCTGGGACACGCTCGTGCGCATCTACGCCTAGCGAGCCGAGCCGAGCCGAGCCGAGCCGAGCGTGTCGCGCGTGCAACGCTCGCCGGACGGCACGGCGCTCGCCGCCTCCTCCTGGGACACGCTCGTGCGCATCTACGCCTAGCGAGCCGAGCCGAGCCGAGCCGAGCCGAGCGTGTCGCGCGTGCAACGCTCGCCGGACGGCACGGCGCTCGCCGCCTCCTCCTGGGACACGCTCGTGCGCATCTACGCCTAGCGAGCCGAGCCGAGCCGAGCCGAGCCGAGCGTGTCGCGCGTGCAACGCTCGCCGGACGGCACGGCGCTCGCCGCCTCCTCCTGGGACACGCTCGTGCGCATCTACGCCTAGCGAGCCGAGCCGAGCCGAGCCGAGCCGAGCAGCCGCACTCTTCACCATTTTTCTCATTTCCCATAAGGCAAATACTTGAAAACTTCCAAATTGACCACCTTGAAAACCACCCTGCATAGTTAGACTAACATGTTGTGCCAAACGCGTTGCTGATGACTCTCGAATGTTCACAAGTTCAATGAAGTCTCCGAGAGTTCCCTGATAGCATTTTGTAACAGAACACAAAAGAAAAACTTACCGTTCATTCCAACTTTAGGAATATGCATTGGAGGATGTATATAACATACTAAGTTAATTAATTTAGTTTTTATTTATTTGTAAATATTAGGTACCACTCGGGTTATGTATGGGTTAATGAATTATTACTAAGCTTTAGTAAATTAATTGTAGATAATATATAGTTAAAGTAAATACATATTATACTAACAATTTAAAAGCTAAGTAACTTACTTTATGCTTGGCTACTGCACACTGGAACATTTAATCTGTTGTAGGCAACTTTATTTTGTTTTATTTTCGTAACAGGCTTATCCATTAATTACGTGAGGCGATTTTTCGGGCCCTTTCCCTCCGTGGTGAGATTTCGTGAGATTTTGCTCGACCTTCCCCTAATTTCACATGAAATTTTTCAGAATGTGTATTTTTAATGTAAAATAAGTCAATTTGTGCTTGAAAAAACAAATATGCAAATTTTTGTGGGATATTTTTTTTACTTTATTTAACGCAATTTTCAAATTATATTACACCGTTTCTTGCGTAAAAAAAAATACGTGATCTTCCGGACCCCAAACGTGAGATCCGGTGAAGTTTGATTCGGCCCATAAACGCCTCACTTAATCGACGGATGCTCCCAGGCAAGGTGTCTTCATCATACAAACAAATCATTGATTAATTTATGAATGATCACTTAGTCATTAATACTTGAATGTGCATTCCGGTACCTAGTTAGTTGTAATCGTTCGGTAGGAGTATGATCTTATTAGATATTAATAGAAACTGAATCAACAAATCTGAAGGTGACTGCTTAAGTTAATATTGTCTGCGAGCAAGTGGGAAGAATTCTTAGAGTTAGTGAAGAATTAGCCCAGTTTGATGTGGTTCATAGTTGTCGTAGGTATCTACCTGCTTAGTGTAAGACACCAAAGAGATTCTAATGAGAACCGTAGGTAGGTTGAGGCCTCAGTAGGTACCTCTAAGGCCGCGGTCACGAAGTCAGCGGGAGCGGGAGTGGAAGCGGGGCGGCGCAAGGAATGGCGCGGTTGAATGCTATGCTTTGCGATGGCGCGCCGCTCCCCGCGCCGCCGCTGCTGACTTCGTGACCGCGGCCTAATAACTAGTCCTAAGACCTAATGTTAGCTACTCTTATATATGCAAATAAATATCTTGCATCTTGTAGATAGGAGTGACTAGGTATGTACCTACCTCTTACTTATATTTGATGAGTACGTACGTACCCTTAACATTTTTGTACCTAAGTACTGTAACTACATACCTGCATTGGCACATACTTAGGTACTTACCTAACAAATCAATGAATATACCTAGGAATACAATTCTAAGTCATATGTGACGTTCGCGGGGCGTGAAAGAACAATAACACCTCTGTCAGTTACAATAGTAGATTGTTTTACAAGGGACTAAACCATCCCATTATATACGAGGTTGTTATACTCCCGAGCGTAGCGAGGGAGGATGACAAGACCGAGTTATAATGGGTGGTTTTGGCCCGAGTAAAACACTCTACTTTTCACTTCGATTGCGAGAAAATAAAACAATTCAAAATTAGACAATTTTCAGAAATTTTATTAAAAATTAATCAACCTTCATAAAACATCACCAAGACGGATCTATTTTCAAAAAAAAAGATTGACGGAGCACCAAGAAGTCGAGTTTTTATGTAAGAGAACGAATGCTTTGTGCGGGCTGATAATTTTAGACAAAAATTAAAAAGTAAAAATACTTTTTAGCCCGAGGTATTAAACTCGAGTTTTAGGCCCGCTAAGCTACACTATTATGATACACTTTTTGAGCAAGAGAAGTGAAAAAATATTAATACCTACGTACACAATGTATTTATGTAAGTAGTTTCTAAATTATTATTACATACCTACACCAAAGATTTACTACCTACGTAATAATAAAGTTAAGTAGTGCAAGCGTTGTTTTTCTTTTCTGATTAATGATTATGACCGACCTGCCCAAAGATAATACAGTACCTACCTAGGAAAGTAAGTAGCTACGTTATCTAGTCTGCCGACGCACTAGCCGCCGACCGAGCCACACGCGACATAGAGCCAGCCAACAATGGCGGACAGGATCACAACGGGATTTAAAATGTACCTACTATCAATTTAATTTATCCTATCGAAATAAGGTAGGTATACATTTAAATATGATTTAAATGGTCGGTGATCGGCCAGTGCAGCTACTGCAGCGCGACTCCTCGAGCCGGCTGCAGCGCGACTACTCGAGCCGGCTTTCACCACAATGGTAGGTAGGGAGGAAATACCATTCAAAGTAATTATTAATTAAACAGGGGTGCGATGGCGCTCATTAACGAGAGCAAAGGCCCAAAAAGGTTTTATCACGGACATTTCGTAGTCAAAATCGCTCATAGATACCACCATTAACCATTATTTCACCATCGGGATAGAGTTCTATTTTTACCCCTTTGCCGTCGGACTTGAGTCGTGGCGCGGACTTTACTTTGCCTTAGATTGCTATGAATGAAACAGGTAGATTTATTAAATTTATATATACCGTTATAATTTTTTTTTTTTTTTTTATGGACCAGTTTTAGCACAATTTGTAGTTACCTAAGAAAATGACAATATTGATGACGTCTAAAATATATGCTGTAAGGAGTAACGCACGATAAGTAGGTAAAGTCATCGAACTAGGTCAGCTGTAAACTACCTACTCACACAAGTACATTTTGCTGCAAATGCATACATTTTTGTTATTACTTTATCGTAATTAAATTCAGTGTCAAACTAGCACTCGTGGGTTTGATTCGTACTATATCCTTCCCACTACTAAACATCTTAAAACTGTAAGACGCTACAGTTTTTGGTCCTTCGACCTTTGAACAGTTTTTGGTCCTTCGACCGTGGAACAGTTTTTGGTCATTCGACCTTTGAACTAACCAGTGCCACTACGTTCTCCTGTCGACGTTCGGGAGATACGGTTTACAACCCGGTATACGGTCAATTATCCTGTGAAGTGTCATCGACGTTTGATATTGCCAAGTGAAACAGTAGGTAATTTTACTTACGTGATTAGTGCAAAGCGTTTTTGTGAATTACGTGCGACTGCTAATCGGTTGCTGGCCTCCCACCAGCGGGTCTCACCAGTAATTGAGAAGGCGCATAGGGTTGTGCTAATTTCACAAGGGCATTGAGTGCCTGCCGACTACAGGTAAGTACTGCACATCTTCTCTAGCTGTTTACCTACAACAACTACATACTGCCTTCAACATGGAGAGTCTACTTCAGCGCCAACACGACATTGTTGAAGCTATCAAGAAGTTAGAACGTAACTTTAGCAAGGATTCTGCGAGTCGCAAGACTCGTGGGTACTTGGATGAACGACTGAATGCCCTCGACAAGTTGTGGGCAGATTTTCAAACCAACAACTATATAAGCTGTCTGCATACCAAAATGACAGCGATCCCTACTTTGTTGAAGATCAATTCACACAAATGAGAACATACGTCGAATCTGTTCGTTTCAAGATATCGTCTTTTACACCTGCGGTTGCGAGTGAGGATAGTACTCCAAAACCTTCGCCCTTACCATAGCCTACAAAATCAGACACGTCACCCACTCGACCACCTAGGTCCATGGTGGCGGCTATAACTACGATACTGCATGGGAATTACTAACCCATAGATACAATAACCCGCAACTGCTGTTTACTAAACAGGTAGAGGTATTTTTAAATCAGCCTGTAGCTCACAAACAGTCAGCTTATGAGATCAGACGCATACACGATACCTCTAAGGAGTGCATCTATGGCATACAGAACCTAGGTATCGACACTTACTAGTGTCCCAGGTACTCCTAAGACCCGCTGTTAGTCCACCTCATTACAAAGAAGCTAGATCCCGAGACATACGGAGACTAGAATCGCGTAAGTCGCCACGTGATTTACCGTCACTATCGGAACTGCTGGACTTTCTGAAGGGAAAATTTACAGCTCTGGAGCCTATTCACAAGAAGGAAAGAGAGCAGACATTGGGGAAACCCAACCTACTAAAGGTTTTCAAGCCCCAGTTCCAACATCAGGGTGGATATCGTCATAGCAAATTAATAATCAAAGAACATCAAACTAGTGTGGCATTCTCATTAAATTGTCCGTTGTGTAATAACAATCATTACCTGTATAAGTGTATCAAATCCATGAAATCAACACCGGACGAAAGGCTAATGACCGTAATAAAATTGAATATTTGTCAGAATTGCCTATACTCACACGACAATACATGTACATCGACGAAAAGATGCAGAGTTTGCCATAAACATCATCACACGATATTGCATGATGCATACGCGAATGTCAACCGTATTGAAATAAAATCAAATGGGCAAAGTGAGAACGGTGAATCATCATCATCATCACCCTCACCGCTACCTACAGCTCCAATTATGAAATCTCAACCGCCAGCGCAACAAAAACGTCACAAGCAACATAACGTTAATCACGTCGCTACGGATGATGAAGAGATTTTACTAACTACTCTATCTATCAAGGTCAAGGCCGCGGACGGGACATACGTTACTTTCAGAGCCCTACTTGACCAAGGCTCCCAGATATCTTTAATACCCGAAAACGCTGCTCAGATCTTAGGCTTGCCTCGACAACGGTACCATGCATCTGTCACATCTGTGTCTGGCATCGGAAATGGTTCTCAATTTGGGAAAGCTGTCATCTCACTTGAATGTCAATCTATTTACGAAAACTACAATTTCACAACTCAAGCATTGGTTATTAGGAACGTCATCAACAACCTACCCAATATGTCTTTCAATAAACAGTCATGGCCACACCTGCAACACATCCAGCTCGCTGATACTGAATATAATGTTTCCAAAACTATCGATCTACTTCTGGATGCGAGTATTTATTCAGAGATAATCATGAGCGGTCTGATCAAGGATCCCAATATGGCACCCATCGCTCAGCAAACCAAGCTGGGTTGGATACTGTCAGGAAGTGTCAAAACATTTAATTGTCACGTCGTCGTCAATAATTTGACTGAATTATCTCAATACTGGGAGCTTGAAGAGATCAACAATCGGGCTGAAGAATTGACACAAGATGAACAGTACTGCGAACATCATTACCAGTCTACCACAAGGCGCTTAGCAACAGGTAGATACGAAGTTGCCATACCAATGAAACCTAATTTCGAAAATCTGGGCCTATCAAAATGTAAAGCTATTGCACAATTCTACAATTTAGAAAACAAGATGTCACGAAACGAGGAGTTCTCTAAGAATTACAAACAGTTCATGCAGGACTACGAACTACAAGGACACATGAATCCTGTTACTAAACATAACGTGACATCATGCTATCTCCCTCACCACGGTGTTTTGAAATTGGAATCGACTACTACTAAACAACGATCGGTTTTCAATGCGTCTTCTAAAACATCGAGTGGTTATAGCCTCAATGACCTGATGGAACGTGGCCCTAATCTACAAAGTGACCTGCAACATCTTATACTGGGATGGCGTCAGTACAAGTACGTCATTACCGCTGATATTGAGAAAATGTTCCGTCAGATATTCGTTCGCGAGACAGATCAACATCTACAACGTATTGTATGGAGAGACACACCAGGAGAGCCCTTGAAAGAGTTCCAGCTGACGACTATAACCTATGGAACTAAGGCGGCCCCCTACCTAGCAATGCGAACCCTAAAACAGCTAGCCATGGACGATGAGCACAAGTTTCCGAAAGCAGCTGCCGCACTGATGTCTTCATTTTACATGGACGATCTACTAGAAGGCAGTAATGACATCGCTGAGGCTAAGCAGTTACAACAAGAAATAATGGATATTTTAAAAGGGGCAGGAATGAACATTCGCAAGTGGTCCAGCAATACCAAGGAACTAACACAAAATCTCACGCAGGATCAACTAGATATGCCTTCGGACTTCAAACACGTAGAGAGCAAGAAAACCTTGGGATTAAGTTGGAACCCTACTTCAGATACGTTTACATTCCAAAACGAAGACAGCAAGGACGTCATAACAAAACGACAACTATTATCAAACGTTTCCAAGATATTCGATCCACTGGGATGGCTATCTCCGCTTACTATCAGAGCAAAGTTACTATTTCAGCTAACATGGTCTCAAGAAATAATTGATTGGGATAAAAATGTAACAGACAATGTAAACAAGGAGTGGATACAGATAAGGGGTGATTTTCAAACTATAGAAAAATTTCAGATCCCTAGATACCTTGAAAACCAAACCTACTATTCATGGTTTTTGCGACGCATCAGAAAAGGCGTATGCGCTATTGACGTCGTCACATCAAACTCTAATGGCCAGTTCACATCGACGCTTGTAACTGCCAAAACAAAGTTAGCGCCTTTAAACAACAAACAGTCCTTACCTAGACTTGAACTCTGTGGTGCGTTGTTGTTAACCCGCTTAATGAAGAAGGTCAAAGAAGCTCTATCAAATATGGAAGTTATACAAATTTATGCGTGGACTGACTCAATGGTGGTTATTGGTTGGCTACATGGAGACACCAACAGATGGAAACAGTTTGTAGCGAACAGGGTTCGTACAATACTTAACATCATACCATCAGCATCATGGCACCATGTTCGGTCTGAAGACAATGCGGCGGATTGTGCTACAAGAGGATTAACATCGCTACAATTATCAGAGCATTCCTTGTGGTGGCAAGGCCCACAATGGTTGACCACATTTAAGCATGAATCCATACAACATAGCACATACCAGCAACCAGCTTTAGAAATAAAGAATCATAGTGTGAACGCAGCCTTAGCTTATAAAAATGATTTTATATTAAAGTTACTAAATGAATGTAGCTCGGCAAGACGCATAACAACAACAATCTGCTGGCTATCGCGTTTTACAAAGTGGTTGCGAAATAAACAGACGCCTCTACAAAAACACCTATCCACTTCAGAAATGCAACATGCGCTAAATATAACAATTAAAACTGTCCAAGCTATGGAATTTCAAGAAGACCTACATCAACTTGAAAAACAATTAAAATTAAACAAAGGGAGCAAGTTGCCTAATCTTAACCCTTACATCGACTCAAACAACGGATTGATGAAAGTTGGCGGTAATTTAAATAACTCGTTGGTCTGTCGATCCGCCAAACACCCTATAATTCTTCATTATCACGGCAAACTCATCGAGCTCATCATACATTAGGCTCATCGCGTCACACTACACGGTGGACCAAGCTTGACGTTAGCATACATCCGAGAAAAGTATTGGATACTTAGAGGGCTTCGTACAGTTCAGAAGAAAAACGGAATCATGAAGAGACCAATTGTCAAACTGTCACCCTTACCTGTGAAGAATGAAGAATCACAACAGCAGGTCGACGACGCTCAATCGACCAGGTATGACGTCACACAGACATCGTCTGACTCATCGGCAAACGGGCGATCAAAACGCACGACACGGAGGCCACTGAGGACACTTTTTTCGACAATGCTACTCTTTCTAGCTCTATTCACCCCAGGACGATGCTCTTACAAGATTTCAACATTCAGCGACGACAAAAACATCTACTTTGATAAGATACGTATGATATGAACATCGTAAGAGATGAGTGGAAGCTGATTGTTTATTATAACATGAGTACATACTGGTCCGGCTTAGAACACATGAAAAACTATGTCGAACACTTGAAAGGATACCTACATACTAAGGATACCGAGTTGCCAATACAATACAAGAGCATAATATACCAACTTCAACACGAACTATCGGAAATCAACCACTACAATGACATTATTACTAGTAGCCAACCTACGAAAAGACCCAAAAGAGGCTTCATAAACGGCGTGGGCTATATAGCAAACTCATTATTTGGAGTACTGGATGATAGATTCGCCAGAAAATACGAAAAAGATATCACTAAAATTTCAATGAATGAAAACCACCTGCAACTTCTACTTAAAAACCAAACCAGCGTTATTGAAGCTCAGGCAAACATCATGCAGAGAAACGAAGCTATCATGAATACACAGTTCGGCATTGTACAAAAGATTACTACAACAACAAATCGCGTACAAGCATTAAACAACAACGAGCTACACATTCTGTCAGCTTCCATCTCGGCGGTAATTATTATTTCTCATATTCGAAAGATGCAAGAGAATATAATAAACACCATAACTGACCTCACTCATGGTCATATGGATAATAAAATAAATAATGCTGGACAGTATCACACAGCATCATGTAGCCCCAAGCTAAGCAGTGCTTGTGTTATGGGAACCACATGATTGATATATTACTTAATATACTTTTTTTTTGTAAATACATAAAGGGTGTTTTTTTAAGCCCGATATAACTTGAAATTGTAAAAAATAACACAAAAAATTAAATTGTAATCAAAATTTTTTTTTTATTCGAAAGATCAATACGTGACATTAACATTTGAAAATGATTTCGGGCATATGGGCACCGCGGCTGTTCTTGACGAAGCGCATTCTGGACGTCCAATTTTGGGCCACTTTTTCGAGCACTGGGTCACGAATAACACGAACAATGCTGGCCTCCAAGGCGTCAATTGTTGCTGGTTTATCAGCATAAACCAGTGACTTCACGTAGCCCCACAGGAAATAATCGAGAGGTGTCAAATCGCACGACCTTGGAGGCCAATTGACAGGTCCATTTCTCGAAATCAAGTTATCGCCAAATTTTGATTTCAATAAGTCGATGGTTGCGTTCGCCGTATGGCACGTAGCGCCATCCTGTTGAAACCACATCTCCTCTGGATCAATGTCATCCATATTTTCAAACAAAAAATCATTGATCATGGTGCGCTAATGATCTCCATTGACCGTAACGCGAGCTCCGGCCTCATTTTTGAAGAAATAAGGTCCGATGATGCCACCAGCGTGAAAACCGCACCAAACGGTGCATTTTTCTGGATGTAATGGAGTCTGTAGGGTCTCTTGTGGATTGGTCTCACTCCATATGCGGCAATTTTGCTTATTAACAAACCCGTTAAGCCAAAAATGCGCCTCATCGCTGAACACAATTTTGCGATAAAACAACGGGTCAGTTGCCAACTGCTCTAGAGCCCAATCGGCGAAAGAACGACGCATATAATGGTCTCGTGGCTTCAATTCCTGCACCAGCTGGATCTTATACGGGTGTAGGCCGAGATCTTTGCGCAAAATTTTCCACGTAGTGGACGGACAGAGCCCCAATTGCTGCGACCGACGACGAATCGATAAATTTGGATCTTCTTCCACACTTTCGTTTACAGCGGCGATATTCTCTTCACTACGCACATTCCTTCGACGTGTTGGTGTTATTGCATCCTCTAGAGAGTATGTGGTACGAAATCTATCCACAGTTCGACGAATGGCTTGTTCAGATGGACGATTATGTACGCCATAAAAATGACGAAGTCGTCTATAAGTTGCGCGAATCGACGACTGATTTTCAAAGTAAATTTGGATAATTTCGTAGCGTTGTTCAAGCGTGAGTCTATTCATGATTATTTGTCAGAGTATACTGAAACAAATAAAAAAAAATGTTTTATCAAAATTTATTTTTTTGTGTTACTTTTTACAATTTAAAGTTCTATCTAGGTTAAAAAAACACCCTTTACATATCATACATAGAAAACACCCAGACCCGAGACAAATATCTGCAGAACATGCAAACATTTGTCCCGCGGCGGGAATCGAACCCGCAACCTTCTGCGTCACAGGCGGACCTTCGCCCACTGCGCCACAGAGGTTGTTGATGTATGTGTTGAATACACATTTATTGCCGCCAGAACAATTAGAAGAACAATTGAAGACGATATACAGTCACCTACCATCGGACATGACTTTACCTGCAGACAAGCAAGACATTAAGCATATATACAAACTGATGAAAGTTAAAGGACGTGTCTGCGGCTCTTACTTGATTATCGAAGTCAGAATACCACTGATCAACAAAGAAACTTTTGAACTGGACAAGATCATAAGCCTACCCCAGCAGTCCTCTACCATGGAATTTATAACACCTTACATTGCATACAATCTACAAAGGGACCTCCTAATAACTCTAACTGAAGCAGATATCCAAAATTGTATCACTGTACAGACAAACAAACTAATGTGCCATATAGATAAACCCATTTATATGATACGAATAACACAGTCAATTTGTAACTTGAATCTAAACAAAACAATGTGTCACACAAGGCAGGTACCATGCCGCGAGCGGTGGATCAAGTTACATTACGATAACAGGTGGCTATTCTCGTGCTGTGGGAAATGCACAGTCCGCATATTCTGTACTGGCACAGGTATGACGATTAAAACATTATTTGGGAACGGACTTTTGGATATGGGTCAAGGCTGTACGATTAAGAGCGATACCTTCTCAATACTTGGACACCACAACTATCAGAGTGACGTTAAAGTCCAGGAAGACATTTACCTAAGTCCAGAGACATCAGTCCTTAACAATCTTATGAATTCCTCAGGCATTGAATTTTCGCCTGAGAATCATGATAACGAGTGGCGACGTATGGGCACCAACATCAAAACTCTAAGAGAACAAAACGCGCCACTCACGGTACATGACGTGCATCAGTACGCACTACTTTATTCATTACTCAGTCTGAGCATTGTTGTACTGTTTACGTACTTATATAGACGATGGCGTAAAAACAAGGCTATCCAGATGCCACCTACTAACACTCCTGCCACCTCCACTAGCACGATGACAGCAGCAGCGCCAGCGGCATCGGTAACTACGAACCTCGAGCTCAACGACTTAGCTCCGGTCGGCCGACCACGACTGCAATCCCTGCGACTAGACATTCCTTAGTGTTGTGTTGTGGTGAAATACTAACGTTTTAACAGTGCAGTGATTATTATGACTCAAGTGTAGTGATGAAATATTTAAGCATTTTTAAATGAATTTATTTAAATTTATTTTTACATTGTTTTACATTATAAACTAGTAGCTTACATGTACTTATTGCTTTTACTTACTGCTTTTACATACTTTTTCTTATATTTACTTTAGCTTTGATATAAATTGTTTGTTACTTTTTGGCCGGGAGAATGTACGGAATAACGCACGATAGGTAGGTAAAGTCATCGAACTAGGTCAGCTGTAAACTACCTACTCACACAAGTACATTTTGCTGCAAATGCATACATTTTTGTTATTACTTTATCGTAATTGAATTCAGTGTCAAACTAGCACTCGTGGGTTTGATTCGTACTATATCCTTCCCACTACTAAACATCATAAAACTGTAAGACGCTACATATGCTATCATACTTTACTAATGCTTGCAAATTACAAAAAAAACTAAGTTTAAAAAATACTGTTATTTATTAAGCTTATGTTACATGCGGTTTTTGAGTGGTGTTACGACCACTCCGATCCAATAAAATATACCTACACAGGTAGGTAACGTTCGCAAAATTAAAACATTGTTTATTTACACAATCAAATTGGACTTAATATGTTTTTATGATGCGAGTTATACAATTCACTTTTGAGCTATCCTGGTGACTGATTCGTACTGTACATAGAGCAGGCTATCGCAGAAAAAACTGGAGGATACCTATTCATAAGCAAAAAACTAACTAAATAAAGTCTACGTGTTCGGTACTTCGATCAACTACACAAAGGATTTTTTAGGAAAGGAAGCGGTGACATGACGTTTTAACGTCATTTTTATGAAAAAAACCGACTTGTCGGTAACGGGAGGGTATCCGTCACCGGCCCAGGATCCAGAGCATGTTGAGTCCGGCGGGGCCGAGGTGCAGTCGGCAGAGCGCGGGCGGGTTGCGCTGCGCGGCGGCGGCGAGCAGCAGCAGCAGGCACAGCAGCAGGTTGTTGCGGCCGCGCGGCACGTCCAGCGTGTCGCCGTGCAGGCGCAGCGCGTAGTGCGGCGGGCGCGGCGACACGCGGTGCAGGCCCAGCGACACGGGCGCGGCGGGCGCGGCCGACACGTGGCGCGCGCGGAAGTCGCCGGCCGGCGCCAGCGCGTCCAGGTACACCCCGACCAGGTGCAGCAGCAGCTCGGCGTCGCACGGCCGCGCCGCGTCCCAGCCGCGCCCGCCGCCCGCCCACCGGTACGCGCTCAGGCACCCGCCGCGCCCCAGCTCTGCGGGACCGGACCGAGGGGGGTCAGTCGCGCTGTGACGGCGGCCCGGGGGGGACTAGCCGGGGCCGAGCTCACCTTTGATCCGGTCGCTGACGTAGCGCGTGTCGGCGAAGGGCTCGAGGAAGGGCCTCAGCGCGGGCGGCAAGGCCCCGCCCCCCGCTCCCGCCCCCGGCCCCGCCTCCGCCGCCGCCAGCTCGCGGGCCACGCGCCCCACCACCGTCACGTGCAGCCACTGCGAGGCAAGCGTACGTCCAACTTATATGACTCAATATATTAATGGGACCTTCACCGACGCAGATGGAACCCGAAACGATGATCGTTACAATTTTTGTCTGTTCATCTGTTTGTCTGTGCGTTTGTGCACGCTGATCTCAGAAACGGCTTATCCGATTTAGATGTGGTTTTCACTGATATATTATAGTAAAACTTAACATTTAATGTTTGTTTTATGTGAATCGGTTCTTGTTACTAAAACCTTTGAAGAGTGAATGCGTGGATTCCTCGCTCTAACTAAGTCAGACGCGGATACAATAGGGTGAGGCAACAGGAGCAATTGCCCCCCCCCCCCCCTGGACTCCGGCAAAACACTAGATATTATGACCTTTTCATAACTTTTAAATCGTTAGTAATTACCAATGATTATGTACCTAGGTTACATGGAACAATCAATACATTATCATGTGTTAGCTAATTCATTAGCTATTAATTATACTATGGCCATACAAAAAACAAGTAATGGAACGTTATCCGGTTTCTGTAATGAGGATCATTCACGTTTTTTGTTATCATGCAGATTTAAAGCCATAAAAACCAAGTACTACTGTGTTTTTGTTTTTATAATAGTATCAAAAATGACCAAGATACAGAGTTTTTAGTGCAGTAATCTAAAAAACCGCGCGCGAGAAGTACGTCGACACGTTGGACGTCTTTAAAAATTAAAAATTATTTATTCAATATTGCAAGTCATCAAAAATATGGTTTGGGATCTCTTCTTAAGTCATACGTCGCCTCCTACTCGCGTCAAAGTTATCTTCGCAGCCGTTTAACCACGCTTGTTCTGTTGCCTTGTGTATAACTCTAGTTTTGTAATATCTTCTCATTATCTACTTTTTAATTATATTTTGGATTTGTGTACTATCTTGATGATTTTTGATATTAATATAAAAACAAAAACTGTAAAAATTTAGAAGCTCACTTCGCTCGCCGACTTCTTTTCTAACGTTTGCTTTTGCGATTGCCTATAAAATATAAAAATCGCTGTTTGCTTTATCATGTTTCGTTAGTAATCATAATAATTATTATACCTACCTAGCTTGGTAATGACATATTTTCTTGAAAAATTTTCTTTATGCACTACGTAAATGTAAAAAATGTATTTAGTTTAAATATTATAATATAGGTACCTACTACTTTTATTATTCATGTCTTGTTTGTTAAACCTACAAATTCGCCACTTACTCCGCTCGCCGACTCGGTTAGTCACTTGTTTCAATAATACTTCGTTGTCATGATTAAAAAAATTCTATAATATTGCATCCGACAAAGTTGGCAACCCTAGTCAAGCCAAGCCCGAGGATGTGGTAAGG
Organism: Horisme vitalbata; assembly: GCA_951804965.1. NCBI lineage: Eukaryota > Metazoa > Arthropoda > Insecta > Lepidoptera > Geometridae > Horisme > Horisme vitalbata. The sequence continues at coordinate 18,552,653 of OX638104.1, read as the reverse complement.
GATGTGTGACGTCATTTTAAGCGCGTGTTTCAAAATAGCTGAAAATTAAACTTGTAACTAACTTCTTCATTTCTTGATGGGTTTAAATCATTTAAAAAACAGTAAAATTCTGAATGTCACAGCCAGGGGCATATTGGGCGGCAGATTTTGTGTGTCTTTCTTTGACTGAAGAAATTTGTTAATGTGCCTAAGGTGGAGTTTAGTTTGCGGGATATTATTGAATGAAAACCACGAAACGTTTGCACTTCTTCACGTTTATTTGCGACTGAACTACATAGCCTCGCGCGCCTGGTTATAAACAAAAACAAAGGCTACGTAGGAACGAAAACATAACTTATTTTATAATTAAGTATCCAATCTACCTAACATTCCGCCCACCAAAAGGATTATTTAGGTCCTTTTCTACACAATAAGTAGGCATAATAGATAGACATAGGTACCTTTTTTACTTTTACTTACTTTACCTACACACGAATTATGAATTTAATGGTTTACAAACAAATATTTCTTCACTTAGATTCACAACATAACAAAACATTCTAACCTCATGAGATAAACAATTACTTACATTTAATAAACGAAGCGGGTAGGTTTTACGAAAAGAAAACAAACTGATTTACGAAACCAACTGCAAATGAATACTTAGCTTAAGTTTTTTACAATTTTATACATGCAAAATTTGTAGGTAACTAACATAACTTTACTTGGAAATGCTATTATCATAACAAAAGACTAACTTATTCGGTATCAATAGGGAGGGGACACAACTTCGAGATCGATCTTTTTATTATATTCCCACCGCTCTTTAAGCTGTAGACTCTTGTATGAGAATCATCTCCAGGGTGCTTATCTACAATACGTCCTAAGGACCATTTCCCTGGGGGTAATCCATCAGTCTTGATCAAGACTATTTCTCCAATTTTTAGTTCTTCAGTCCTTTTCATCCAAATCGGGCGTTGTTGCAGTCTCGACAGATATTCTTGTTGCCAACGTCGCCAGAAATCGCCCAGCAACCTTTGTGTATATTGCCAGCGTGATAAGGTGTTAATCTTCAAGTCTTTAAGGTCTGGTGATGGGACGACTATTGGAGCTTCGCCTATTAAAAAGTGTCCCGGTGTTAGTGGTTCTATGGAATCTGGATCATGATCATCAATGGGACTTAAAGGCCTGGAGTTGAGACAAGCTTCTATCTGGCACAGAACAGTCGTCATTTCTTCGAAGGTGAGATTGGTAGTTAAAACTCGTTTGAGATGGTGTTTCACCGACTTCACACCAGCCTCCCACAATCCTCCGAAATTCGGTGAATAGGCTGGGATGAAATGCCATTGGGTTCCTTCTAACGCCAATGTGTGCGCTATATCGCCTTCGAAGTCCAACTTAGCTTCCTTCCATGATGTCGTCAGTTCTTTGTCTGCGCCTACAAAATTCCTTCCTTGATCGCTCCATATATTTGTATCGATAATATATCCATATATATATTATCGTTTGAATGCAGCAATAAAAGCCTCTGAAGTGAGATCTCCAACTAGTTCCAGGTGTATAGCCTTCGTTGACATACAGACGAATACGGAAATGTATGCCTTCTGAGTCCTGTTGCCTCTTCCTTTTGACATGCTGATTTGGAAAGGCCCTGCAAAGTCAACGCCACTGTTAAGGAAAGGGCGTGTCGGAGTCACTCTCACCTTTGGTAGATCTCCCATGATCTGTGTTCTGGTAATGGCTCTCTGCTTTGCGCATACCAGACATTTGTGGATACATGATTTTACCAATCCTTTAGCTTTAATGATCCAGTACTTGGTCCGTAAGTAGCACAACATCAGCTGAACGCCTCCATGTAGTGTGTGAGTATGAGCGTCTGCGACTATCATCATTACTAATTTGTTCTTGTTTCTCAGAATTATAGGATGGTTGGTGTTTTCATCTAAGTTTGCATGCCGCAGTCTACCGCCCACCCTGAGGATATCGTTATTGTCAAGGTAAGGATTAAGTGTTTTCGTATTACTATCTCCTTTCACAGATTTATTTCTTCTTATTCTATCGATCTCATCGCTATACTCATCCCTTTGTACTAGTTTAATGCATACTATCAGAGCGCTTTCCAATTCGTTTGTTGTAAAGCTCCCTTCTATTTCATCTGATTTTCTTTTAAAATTCAAAAACCTTTTGCAGTAGGCTATAACTTTTACTAATTCCTTTAGGTTTTCAAATTGGTCAAACTTCGATGTTATACTAAGCGGTACTTCTTCTTCATTTTCTATTTTAAGATTAGCTTGTATGTTTTCTTTCTTAATTTCTAGGGTTGTACCTATTATTTCTGTATGTTTAAATTTTATTTCTGTTTCAGATAGCCATGCTGGGCCTCTCCACCACAGCTTCGCAGTTTTCAGATCAGCAAGTAACATGCCCCTAGATGCTATATCGGCTGGATTCTCCTCGGAAGGGACATGATGCCATCGGTTGTTATGGGTGTTTTCAAGTATCTCTACCACACGGTTTGCTACGAACGTTTTCCACTTATGTGGTTCGCCAGCCAACCAAGCTATTACAATCGATGAGTCGGTCCAAGCGTACATTTGTTTCATTGGTATTCTCATAGCCTTTTCTATTTGTTTTAGCAGCCTCGACAGCAACAGAGCTCCTGACAGTTCCAACCGTGGCAGGGAAACAGTTCGTACGAGTGCCACTCTTGTTCTTGAAGCTATTATATTTGTAGCTACGGTGCCGTCTTGTCTTTCCGTTCTTATGTAAGCCACTGCTGCATAAGCTTTCATTGATGCGTCGCTGAAGCCATGGATTTGTACATTTTTCATTTCAGTATTTATTGTGCCGAGCCATCGATCGATATGTATTTCATTTACATTATTGAAATCTGCCTGAACGGTTTTCCACTCATCCTCTAGGGTTTTATTGATCTTATCATCCCAGCCCACTTTTTCTAGCCAGAGCTTCTGTATTAGCATCTTAGCGATAATCAGACTTGGGGCAATCCATCCTAGGGGATCAAATAGTTTCTGCACTTCGGACAGAATTGTTCTCTTCGTGATGTTAGTTGATGTTGGTGGCAGATTTAATTGGTATTGGAATTGATCGTTTCCTAAATTCCAAATTAATCCTAGAGCTTTGACAGTTCCATCTAGCTTGAAATCCAAATGTGCATGAGCTGTTCTTTCTTTGGGTTCAATAGATCTCATGAATTCTGGAAAGTTGGAAGACCATTTCGAAAGAGTGAAGCCGCCTTGTTTCAGTATGCTAGCTACTTCTTGAGCTCTGACTATAGCTTCTTCTGTAGTGTCGTTACCAGACATCATATCATCCATGTAATAATCTTCTTTAATGATCTGTGCAGCTTCTGGATGATTTTGACCTTCATCGTCAGCCACTTGATTGAGAGTTCTTACAGCGAGATAAGATGCTGACGCGGTGCCGAATGTGACTCGAAGCATACGGTATTCTTTGATTGGGTCTGACTCATTTTCACGCCACATAAGGCGTTGATAACTGTCTGCATCATCTTTGAACACGAGGATCTGCCTATACATCATTTTGACGTCACCTGCATAACAGACACGTTTCAATCGCCATCGCATGATTAAGTTTCTGAGATCATCTTGGAGCTGAGGGCCAACGAGAAGCTCATCATTGAGAGAAATGTTGTTGGAGCCCTTTGCCGAAGCATCGAATACGACACGAGTCTTTGAAGTTTCTTTGTCTTCACGAATCACGGCATGGTGAGGTAAGTAAACTACGTTCTCTTTCTTTGTTTCTTTTTCAGGTATTTCTTCCATGTGTCCTAGTTTTATGTATTCTTCCATAACCTTCTTGTAATCTTCCTTTAGCTGTGGTGTTCTTTTGAATCTTCTTTCCAACTGTAGTAGTCTGTTCCTTGCTATTTCTTTTGTATTTCCTTTTGGTGATTTTGGATCTTCTGTTTTAAACGGTAACTTTACTACGTATCTTCCATCTTCAGCTCTTGTGTGTGTTTCTTCGTAGATTTTTTCGCATAGTTTCTCTTCTTTTGTAAGGTTCCTTTTATAATCTGTGTCTATTTCCCATAGTGACTTAAGTATATTATCCATATCTACTTGATGGTGAAGGACCAGAAATGATTTTACATCTAAGTTCGTCGAATTGATTTCTCCGAACAAGATCCACCCAAGGTTTGTTTTTTGAGCACAAGGAGACCCTGGAGGACCTTTGATAAGTTGTTGTTGCACTATCTGTGCATACTCTTTGACACCTAGAAGTACGTCGATTGGCCCTGAGGTGTGATAGTTCGGATCTGCTAGATTGAGTCCTTCTAGGTGTGTCCAATGGTTGACAGTGACAGCTTTGGAGGGAATTTGCGTGGTTAGTTGTTTGCTCATGACATAAGCTGTGAAATTCATCTTAAAGTTGGAATCCCATCGGGAACCAACCTGTAACTGTACCACGTGATCGACGTTCGTCCTTGTTGATCCCACTCCAATGATACTTCCTCTCGCTGACTGTTTGGTAAGTTTAAGCATTTGAGTCGCTTTTTCGCTAATAAATGATGCCTTGCGAACCTTGATCTACCAGCGCGCGGAGATCAACAGTGTGATTTTGCTCGCTTCTTACTATTACCGTTGCCGTCGCTAGTAGTGCTATACCTGTGCCTTGCTTTATACTGTGGTGTGACGCGATCATTGTGTTAACGTGTAGTTCCTCTCGCTCTTCTACACTGTGGTGTGATGCTTTCGGTTGAATGGTTCCTGATGCTTCCGAAGTATCTGTGTCTTGATTCCGGTGTAGGAGAGTATGATGGCGCCGTCTACATATACGACAGGACATTTGCAACCTGCATTGGTGTGCGGAATGTCCGGCTACTAAACAATTGAAGCACAAGTTGTTTTTCTTCACATATTCTTCTCGTTCGATTGGTTGCAGTTTAGTGAAATCCTTACAATGGCATAAAGTGTGGTCTTCTTTGCATAAAAAACATGTTTTTCTTAATGGTGATGACGATGTAGTTGATTTGGGTGTAGGTGACATGGTATCAGTAGCGATGTGGAAAGAGCGTTCTTTGAATGGTTTGTCACGAGGGCACGATGATGATATCAGCTCGAGTGTTCTATATTTTGACTGCAGAAATTTCTTTAATGCACTCCAGGTAGGTAGTGCATCGGAATCATCTTGGTAGGCATTCTCTTCCCAGTCTTTATGTGACTCAGGGTCCAATTTCTGCACAACCAGAAATATGATAATAGGATCCCATGAATCCGTCGATATTTTGAGATTGTTCAAGTTGTTCAAGCAATCCATTGTTACGTCTAGTAGCCCCTTGATCTGAGTAGATGATTGAGAAGAGATCTTTTTTTGGTTGAACAATTTTTTCAAGACTGAGTTTATAATGAGTCTTTTATTTCCATACCTTGTTTTGAGAATACCCCATGCTTGGTCATAGTTGTTTTGGGTTACCTGTATGTGTTTCAGCAGTGTTTGAGCTTCTCCGGTCACACTAGTCTTTAAATAATGTAACTTTTGCACATCACTAATCGTCATATTTTCATGCACTAAAGATGTAAACAAGTCTTGGAATGTAGGCCATTCTTCATAATTTCCACTAAACTTTGGTAATTCTATCCTCGGCAGACGTACGAGTTGATTTTGATTGGAATTCCCATTGATATTTATACTACTTTCTTGTGATGAGCCGGCGACGACGGCAGGCGCGGGCGATGTATTCCACGTAGCTAGTAAATCACGTAAATCCGCCAGCAAACATAGATAAAGGTCTTCATAAAGGAAAAAATCTTCATTTACAAAATACGGCAGTATAGCCTTTTGTTCTTTGGGTGTTATTTTAACCAAACTTTGATGCGCGTTCTTGTAGGTTACCCAATATTCTTCAATAGCTTTTATTCTTGTTTCGATGTAACCTTTTGTTAATCTTGACTTCGGACATTTCTTCAGATTAGATTGAGTTTTCTGTAGTAAAGATGCCGTATCTTCCAAAACATTTATTAATTCCGCCGAAGTGGCCATCGCGCTGAGTTCGCTTTGGAATGCTTTTGTTCTCGTAGGCCGGCCGGTGCTCCGTAGCTCGTTAACGATCCGGCTCGATTGCGACCATATGTTAATGTGCCTAAGGTGGAGTTTAGTTTGCGGGATATTATTGAATGAAAACCACGAAACGTTTGCACTTCTTCACGTTTATTTGCGACTGAACTACATAGCCTCGCGCGCCTGGTTATAAACAAAAACAAAGGCTACGTAGGAACGAAAACATAACTTATTTTATAATTAAGTATCCAATCTACCTAACAAAATTTAAAAGAGCCTAATATAATAAACTCATTAAATTAAATAACATCATAAAGGTTTTTATGATGTTATTTAATTTAATGAGTTTATTTTTTGGTTTTAGGTTTTTCTGTACCTCTTTCTATAAGGAATGCACTGAGTAGTTAGCCCCATTTAGGCCCCTTTATTTTCAAAAAGGTGAAACCATTATTATTAGTAAGATTTTTGTTTATTTTCGTTAACTTATGAGGCTGCAGTTTTAGTAGCGCAGCGCAACATCGGCACAGCTGAATTCCATGGGCATGGGCATGGGTATGGGTACGGGTATGGGTACGGGTATGGGTACTCACGAGGCGCAGGTTGAGGCAGTACTCGGCGAGGCGCTGCGGGTCGAGCTGCAGCCGCCGCCAGGGCGCAGCGTCCCCGCCCGCCCCCGCGCCGCCCCCGCCCCCGCCCCCGCCCCCGCCCGACCCGCACCCGCCCTCCTCCTCGCCGCCGCATACATCTTTCTCTGTAAGTATATTATTATTATTTGTTTATACATAGGCAAATTAAAGCTGATACGTGTATATGGGGGTTATTATTATTATTATTCATTGCAGTCGTTTGTACTGAACTAGGAATCGATCGCACTACGGTTGAAACGATTTAACCTCGATCGAGCTCCTATCGTATTGGATGCACGATTATAATCCCTGTTCCACGAACTAGACAAAATTATTTATTTGTACGAGTAGCAAATCTGAGCCCACGCCCACGCCCACGCTCATCTCCCACCGCTCAGTGCTGCATGCAGCGCTCGGCATGCTGCCGTCGACTCACCGGGCAGCGTGGCCAGCTGGTGCGCGCGCGCGCCCGGCGCCGCCCGCGCCGCGCCCGCGCCCACGCCCACGCCCGCCCACGCGCCCACGCCCACGCCCACGCCCGTCTCCCACCGCTCACTCTGCTGCCTGAATACACACACATCACATAGCTTTTATAATTTATTTCTCGTTGGTGTCGAAATCAATAAAATATAATAACTAAATGGCTGGTCGATCGCACCTGAATACAGAACACAGAATACAGAATACAGTACAGAATAGTTTCGATGTATCTCTTCCGGCCAGGCGTCCCGCGACGGCTCAATGTATCCCCTTTCTGCTCGTCGACGGCGGCGGCGGGACACATCGGAGCTCCGCGATCGAGATCTCGCTAATCGAGACGACCGATACACGGACGGCTAACTAAAAGAAGACAAAATATGGGAGCGAAACGAACTCACCGGATGTAAGCGGCCAGAGCCTGGCCGTCGGAGATGAACTCATCGGGAGAGGCGCGGAGCGAGGGCGAGGGCGGCGAGGGGGGCGGCGAGGGCGCGGCGGGGGGGGCGCGCCAGCTGCGGCGCGGCGACAGCGAGCCCGGCTCCTCCGTCTGCTGCCGCGCCGCCGCTCCCTGTGCCGCGCGCTCCACCAGCGACCCGTCTGTCGGAGGGAGTGCTCTGTAGCGGTGGTCCGATGGCGCGGCGAGAGGTCGCGGGCGCGGCGTTACCTAACTCCTCTTGGCGCAGGCCGAGCAACGCCAGCTGCGCGGGCGACAGCGCGGCGGGTGACGCGGCGCGGCGCGGCGGCAGCGCGCGCGTGGCGTGCAGCGCGCAGCTCGCCGCCAGCACGCCGGCCGCCAGCGCCTCCGCCCACGCCGCGCCGCCCCACGCGCACCATCCGCATCTGCAACATCACGATCGCTGCTGCTCTCGAACCCGAACCCGAACCCGCTCCTATGGGGACGGCTTCTGCGCCGATCCTTCACGAGATGAGGACGATCGGAGATGGCTCGAGATGATCGACGATCGAAATCAGCGTAACCTATCGAAGTGATACCTTCGTGTCCAACCTTTTCGATATTAGACCAGGGTAGAAGCCTTTAAAAATAATAAAAAGTGAAATAAAATGATAGTAGGATGAAACCTATTAGAAAAGGAGGAGAATATTATAAAAATGAAAGGAAAAATAATTTACGGACGATCTGAGGTCGGGAAGGGGATGGGGGTGAGTTTTTAAGGGTAAAAAACGGTTTTTCTCGATTTCTGGCAAAACTAAAAATTCTATGGAAAAAAATGAAATGGCAAAGTTGTAGGTAATAAAAAGATCTAAAACTTTTGTATTAACACTTTTTTCACATAACCTCAAAATTTATGTGAAAAATTCAAAAAACTAAGTTTTTGGTTTTTTATTTTTATCTTTTACAAAAATGTTTTTTTTTCACTAAATTTGATGAAAATTTACCTTTTTATGTCACAAATACGCTGTAATTTATTTGATTAGAAATATTTATTTTTTCACCTTATTTTGAATTAATATCGAAAAAGCACCCTAATTTTCAATCAAAAATTCACCCGTCAAAATATCAGCTTTTTTCAAAAAGTTGGTATGTTTTCTGTTCGTTGAAATCTTTACTTTCCGATGGTGAAATAAAAATATATGTTTTTATAGTAAATCTTCTCAGATAATGCAAAAAAGTACAAGATTAAAAAATAATAATCTCCTTAATTTTGCACAAACAAATTTAGTTAATCCCATGAAAAAAAATACATTTCAAAATACATAAAAAATATATTAAAAATATATTAATATTAAAAATATATAATATAGATTAAATCAAAATTAATCAAAAAAAATAAAATAAAATAGGCAATAAAATAATCAAAATCATCATAATAATAAAATGTATCAGATAAAATAAATCAAAATCTTCATAATAATAAAATATAGGTAGGTTTAGTCAAATAATAAAACAAATAAGTTTGTCCCTATATGTGAAGCTTTCCATATAAGTCCCTATATGTGAAATTTTATATATTTTTAATATATTTTTTTTATGTATTTTGAAATGTATTTTTTTTTCATGGGATTAACTAAATTTGTTTGTGCAAAATTAAGGAGATTATTATTTTTTAATCTTGTACTTTTTTGCATTTTCTGAGAAGATTTACTATAAAAACATATATTTTTATTTCACCATCGGAAAGTAAAGATTTCAACGAACAGAAAACATACCAACTTTTTGAAAAAAGCTGATATTTTGACGGGTGAATTTTCGATTGAAAATTAGGGTGCTTTTTCGATATTAATTCAAAATAAGGTGAAAAAATAAATATTTCTAATCAAATAAATTACAGCGTATTTGGGACATAAAAAGGTAAATTTTCACCAAATTTAGTGAAAAAAAAAACATTTTTGTAAAAGATAAAAATAAAAAACCAAAAACTTAGTTTTTTGAATTTTTCACATAAATTTTGAGGTTATGTGAAAAAAGTGTTAATACAAAAGTTTTAGATCTTTTTATTACCTACAACTTTACCATTTCATTTTTTTCCATAGGACTTTTAGTTTTGCCGGAAATCGAGAAAAACCGTTTTTTACCCTTAAAAACTCACCCCCATCCCCTTCCCGACCTCAGATCACCCGTAAATTATTTTTCCTTTCATTTTTATAATATTCTCCTCCTTTTCTAATGGGTTTCATCCTACTATATTTTTTTTTGGTTTTAAAAATTATCGACCTTGGTCTATATGTTTCGATGACAGTTATTTATGAACGAATACAAACGTTAGATCAGGATATAGTGGAGGGCGGAGGGCGGAGGGTGCATGGGTACTCACAGGTCGTAGATGAGCACGGCCAGCAGCGCGCCGTTGGCCAGCAGCCAGCGCAGCGCGGAGGCGCGCCGCTTGTTCGCGTACTTCAGCTCGATGGTGCGCTGCACTACGCTACAATTGGGACTTGCACACCTGAAACGTAGGTTTCATTCGTTCATACGGAATGATCTAGCTAGGCAACATTTATCGACAGACATGACTGGCTGTTGATGCATCTGAGTGCAGTGCTGACTCTCAATGCAATCGAAGTGCACTGTCGGGTATTGGAAATAAAACCCTAAAATGAACTAAACAATAAATTACACATTGTCGAAGGGTCTGCGGATTAACATAATACACTTAAATGGGAGTCCTGCATTGCATACTGGAAATTGAGTCTAGTCTGCATCTCGGGTTGTATTTGCCTGATTTTATAACCTGTCAGTGAAACAAAGATAATCTGTTATTTTTAAAATTCTTTGAACATTTTATCAATAAGTTTAGGCATAATGTTTGTCCAAAAATCTGCTATTTCTAGATCGCACAAACAATATTTTTCTGCAGATTAGTAAATTTCAGTCACTTAATTTAATTAATAATAAACCTATTAATAAATTTCAGCATTAAATTTGGCCGTGAATGATGGTATGCTTGTAATACAAAATTATAGAGCAGGTAATTTTTTTTTTGTATTATACAGTAATAAATAAATACAAAATACAAATTAATTTATTCACATAAATAGAGTTCTTACATTGGTATGTACATGATCTTATTATTTTATAATCGTCCATCTATTAGTAGTAGATGCTGAAAGTGTAGATTTGATATAAGCGCCTTTGTTTTGTTTCCTTATGCGCGTTTAGTTGCTATTATCTTATGGTTATGGATTACAAACGGCTCGTGCGGCTCGGCAAACGTAGTGTAGGACGCCCTCCGGCCAGGTGGGGTGACGATCTGCTGTCGGCTGCTGGTACAAGCTGGATGCGTCGAGCTCAGGACAGGGCGCAATGGCGCTCATTAGGGGAGGCCTATGTCCAGCAGTGGACTGCTATAGGCTGATGATGATGATGATGATGATGATGGATTACAAAACATACATCCAACTATTCAATAATGGAATATGTATTCCAAATCTGCAGGGGCATTTTAAATCGTTTGTAAAACCATTTTGTTCTTTGGCAAAATAGTTTCAAACAGCAAATGGCTGTCAGAATTATGTTAATTACATGCAATTATGAGAAACTTATTATTAAAAACTGGCAAAGTGCGAGTCGGTCTCAAGCACGAAGAGTTCCTTACTATTATCTGTACATCAATTTTAATTTCATTCAATGTCATGTATGGGAGCCCCCTTTAACTTATTTTATTTTAAATTAATTATTTATTTTTGAAGTGAACAAACAACTAAATATTCTGTGGATATTTCAAGCATCTACCTGTTGCCGTTATTAATATCGAGCAATAAAACAGCAAAAAAAACATCATCATCATCATCATCAGCCTATCAGTCCACTGCTGGACATAGGCCTCCCCTAATGAGCGCCATTGCGCCCCGTTCTGAGCTCGACGCATCCAGCTTCTACCAGCAGCCTTACGCAAATCGTCACTCCAGCTGGCCGGAGGGCATCCGACACTAAAAAAAAATGGCCAATGATAATTGATAAAATAGATTAATTTGATCGGAGAACTGCTGGAATCCATATTTTAAATGAAATTAAATGAAAATTTATTTATTCAAATGAAACTTTAAGTACTCTTTGAATTGTCATTTTTTTAATGTACTTACACCAATTCGCAACGTGACCAAACAGAGAAGAATTGGCAAGAAACTCTGCTTCACTTATATTTTTTTAAACTCATTGTTACAATTTGTATTCTTATCTATAACATTGTTTTTGAGGGAGTTGGAAGCAGTTTCCTCCCAAGCTTTTTTGTCATCTATATAATCAGAAATTTTATAATAAGCTTTATTGCAGAGATTACGTTGCACAACATTTTTGAATTTATTTACAGATAATAAACTACCAGACGTGTTAAAAAACTTGATACATACAAATATATAATACAAAATTGTTTAAATATAATACAAAATTGGTCTGCCGTAGCTTTAATTTCAATAAAATAGACGTGTCATCCGCAAACAATACAATTTCAGTAAGTAGAATTACAGTATTTCCATGATCATTTAGAATTATATACTGTGAAATGATTGAGAGAAAAAATGAGTGAGAAGAGCTAAAGCCCCTGACACCATAGTGATCTAGTTTCCTGATTAATGTTTCATGGTGTATGCAGTCAAATGCCTTAGACAAATCACAAAAGATGCCTAAAGCGTCATGTGAGTCCTCCCAGGCATCGTAAATATGCGATACCAACTCAACACCAGCATCAGTTGTTGATCTGAAATGGCTTTGCAGCTGGCTAAGAATAAGCTTTTAAATTTTTTTACTAAATGTTGGCAGTACCACAGCAGTACTGATATCTGTATAAAGTTAGTAGGGTCAGAACTACTACCAGATTTAAATAAAGGTGTTACTTTACTATGTTTCATTAGATCAGGAAACTCACCACAGTCAATACATTCATTAAATATAAACGCTAGTTCTGGGGTGAATCAAAGATGTTACAACGCTAACAGAAATGCCCCAGAGATATGTAGTTTTTTTGACATTAATCAGTTTGAACATTTTAATAATATCAATACTGTTTACATATTACGGCGGTACTAGAAGGAATTTTCCGACAGTTGGATTGGGAAAAATGTAGATTGTCAATCAGCGGAGAGCATTTGTCACATTTAAGATTCGCCGATGACTTGATAATTCTGTCCCCATCAAGCAAAGAACTTCATGAAACGTTAAATGACCTAGACAGAGTAAGCTGCAAAGTAGGTTTAGTCATGAACACAGAAAAAACCAAAGCCATGACTAATGGTAAAAAGGAAGCCATCAGCGTTAACAACAACACAATAGACTATGTGGACGAACATCTATCTGGGACAAGTAATATCGCCAAAAGATGCTTCTGGAAAAGAAATTGATAAGATACATAGGGAATGCATGGAGACAATACTGGAGCTCAATTATTTTCATAATATCTCTCAGGCTTACTTGTGTTGTGTTGTCCTGTTCTTACATATGGTTAAAAAAACTTGGGCAACAACAAAACCCCAAAGTAAAAAACTAGCAACGTGTCAAAACACCATGGAAAGGAGTATGATGGGGAAAAAACTGTCTGAAACACACTAAAAGTAAGATGCATCAGTAACTATCAGAAAGTTAAAGTAGAAATGGACAGGACACACAATTAGAGGAAGAGAAAAATTGACAAAATTAATAATGTACTGGTTCACAGGAAACAATAAAAGGAAGCAAGGTAGACCATCAAGAAGATGGGTCGATGATATAAAGGACACAGCAGGTGGCACATGGCACATGGTCCAGATTTAGAGAGATCCAGAGATAGAGAATAATGGTCACAATTGAAGGAGGCCTTTGTCCAAAGAGGCAAGCAGCCAGATACCTTTACTAATACACTCGAGAGCAATGAATCCGGGTCACTCAAAGAATCCAAAAAATCTCGGAAAGTAAGAATGCTAGGTTAATGCAATAAATTGTATTTAATAGACAATTTAATACTCCTTAAATGAAAGTTAAAAAAATATGAGTCACCATACATTTTATTTACACAAAATTACATAAGAAAAAAAACTGCTGATCTCTCCTTAAAACAAAAATAGGAAACATGAAATTTTTGAACTTTATGACGATTTTCTTGAATTTCAATACTTCGTATTACCTCCTCGTGCTTCCATTACTGCGTTTACGCGGTTTGGCATGCTGTACACCAAGTTCCTTATACGATTTTGGGGAATATTCTCCCATTCCTCTGTGAGAGCAATTTTGAGCTCAGGAAGCGTGATTGGGGGAGGGTTTCGTTGTTTTACGCATCTCCCTAGCTCGTCCCAAGCATGCTCGATCGGGTTGATATCCGGGCTGCTCGCTGGCCACTCCATACAAGTAATGTTCATCTCTTTGAAGGTAGTCATTCACAATCCTACCTGTATGAGGTCGGGCATTGTCATGCATAAATATAGCATCCTCACCCAAATTGACCATAAATGGACCAACGTGTTCGTTGAGGATTTCTTCCACATATCTTACGCTAGTTAAAGAGCCGTTTTCTATGATCACCAGCTCTGTGCGACTTTCAGAGGAAATTCCGGCCCACACAAGTACAGACCCACCACCGTAGGCTACTTTTTCTTCGATGCATGCTTGCTTGAATCTTTCCCCTGGTCTTCTATACACTCTGTGTCTTCCATCGTGCTTGTAGAGCATAAATTTTGATTCGTCGGAGAACATAACTTTCGACCAATCTTCAATACTCCAATTTACGTGGTTCTGGGCATATCTTAGTCTTGAAATACGATGGCCACGCTCCAGTTTAGGGCCGTTTGCAGGTCTAAGGGGTCTTAAGTTAGATTCAGCAAGCCGACGTCTTACTGTCCATGCACTTGGGTTACTTCCTCCGAGGCGTCGAAACTGATTTGTGAGTTCAGTTCCTGTGAGAAAGCGATTTTGAAGCATGGTGTTCACCAAGTATCGGTCTTCTCGTGCTGTGGTACACCTAGTTCTGCCCGTTCCTGGTCTGCGTAGGTTAGAACCAGTTTCTTCGTAACGTCGGAGAACTCTTTGTACTGTTGACAGCGACACACCGACAGTCCTGGCTGTATCGCGCTGACTCCGGCCGGTTTCCACCAATGTAAGTATTCTGGTGCATTCTTCAAGTGTAAGCGACATGATTTCAGCTTGAAAAATGAATATTGAGCACTATCAACCTGGTTTATGTACCAACATAAATTACAGATTACAAACAAAAGCAAAAACAAATCCTGTAATTTCGTAGTTCCATCTTCGACAGTGTTCCCTTTTCAAATTTGATTTTTTTATGATATAACTTTACAATAACTAAGAAGTTTTAATACTTTCATTTAAGGAGTATTAAATTGTCTATTAAATACAATTTATTGCATTAACCTAGCATTCTTACTTTCCGAGATTTTTTGGATTCTTTGAGTGACCCGGATTCATTGCTCTCGAGTGTAGCACTTAAGATAATTATAATATTAGTTTAAAACATTGTTTAACTGTCTGAATAAAAGGCTTATTTATTATTATTACATAGGTATTAAAAATAAAAGGGTATTTCACATTTTGGTACATTTTCATTTAGTAATGAATCCGCAAGGAGTTTAAGGATCTTGTGGTAGAGACTGGAATGTCTGTAAAAAAAGATACAAATGCTTTGGCAACATCACCATCTTTTTTGATGATAGTATTAGCAATATTTAATTTGTACTCCTTAATGTTATGTTGCACTTTTCCAGTCTCACTGTTTATTATTTTCATGTGGTTTTAATTTTATTATTACTGCTTTTAATCTTTGAACTAATATAATTAGATTTATATATGGGACTAACATTTATAAAAAAAATAAAGTAATTTTTAACTGTATCTTTAAACTCTTCACTAAAATTATACTGTTTTTCATTGCTCATACATTCTTTGTCTGCTTATGTAGATTCTCAGTTGCCCGCTCACAGAATGTGGGGCTGTCAGAGACCATGATCGATTTTGGTTTGAATATTGAGCTAAATTCCTCGATAAAAATATTTAAAAAATAATTATATAAATAATTTGGATTATTATTTTGATATGAACAAGGTGATCTGTTTATCAAAGGAAATGCCGAGAACCCGTACCCCATGTCCTTACGTTGAAATATGTTGATCTCCTTGAAAGAGTAAAGCGCAGGTCCACAAAAATAGTATCATCACTAAGAAAACTATCCTGAATATCATCTCATAACTATAAAGCAAGGAGAAGGTCATATCAGAGAGGTCTGTACATAACAGGCTGCTATCAACTTCCATCACCATAATTTTCCTTATAACCTGAATGTATTAAGATATTTTAATTACATTTAACAATAATTTATATTTTAAATAAGTACCTAAAATATTAATATAAATGATATAGGTACATCAATTTGGTAAATACATACCTACCTTGAAACTTGAAATAATAATAAGTGCTCCATTACTTCAAAAATAAACTTGATTTGATATACAATAAAAAATCAGTGCACAGTTATAGCTGCTTTAAATGTACTTAATATGAATGGTACATAATGGAAAGTATGGTAGCCGCATCAGCTTTGCACACCGGAAATCCCGCAAGAAATCGCAAAATTAAACAAACTTACATGTTGTCGCTGCACAAACGCGGGAAACAAACAACACTCGTGAGGTTAAAAAACAAGAGCTTTTTGAAAAGGATCCTCCATTCATTGTGTTTTGGCCATGGCCAAGTCAAATCAACAGTTGATCAACAGGATGCAATTAATGAATGAATTATTATGAAAAAATATACAGAAAGTCGAGTCGCGTCGGTATCTGTCGGAGTGTTGGGGTCAGCCGCCGCCGGCGCGAAAAACAAATAAAAACTTTTTTGTTGATTATTGTCTGTCCGTCTGTCTGTTCTGTCACTGCCAGTAGGCTGCCAGTGTTGCCGGCAGTGAAACAAAATTCAAAATTCAAAATTCATTTATTCAGTATGAACTGTATAGTACACTTTGAAACGTCATTTTTTTAAATTTACCACCAATTCGTAACGTGACCAAACAGAGAAGAATTGGCAAGAAACTCTGCTTGGCTTATATTTTTTTAACGTCATTGTACTTAATATCTATTACATTATTTTTGATGGAGTTGGAGGCAGTTTCATCCCAAGCTTTTTTGTCATCTAAATAATCAGATATTTTATAATAAGCTTTATTACATAGATTACCTACGTTTAACAACATTTTTGAATTTATTTACTGATAGATTAATCACATCATTTGGGATTTTGTTTAAAAATCGTACAGACATCCCTTTAAAAGATTGACTAACTTTATGGAGCCTTACAGTGGGAACAGCTAGTTTATCTTTATTTCTAGTGTTAACATTACGATAGTCGCTATTTTTCTTGAACATGTTAATATGTTTTCGGACATACATTAAGTTTTCATATATATATTGGCACGGCACTGTCATAACATTTATTTCTTTAAACTTAGTTCTAAGTGATTCTCTGGGGCCCATATTATAAATTGCACGAACAGCCCTCTTCTGCAACACAAATATCGTGTTGATATCTGCAGCATTCCCCCACAACAAAATGATGTACGACATAATGCTATGGAAGTAGCTGAAATAAACTAGTCTAGCCGTTTCTACGTCAGTAAGTTGACGGATTCTTAAACTTAAAAAGTAGATACGACACAAAGGTGCCTAGTGCTTATCATAGATTTAGGTAGATTATTACCAGAAGATGAAGGGTTCTCAAAAATGAAACAACTTTTGGATTGACAACCAAAATGAAACCGCACATGCGCATCTGTGATGACTGATGAATAAGTGAAGTTCCATTTTTATATCGACTTTCATTTATTGATGTTTTTACTAATCCATACGCTTAGACGGTTTTTTACAGGTTTAACTTGGAGACTATCTGTATAAACTAAAGTTTACTATTAGTACGTCAATGCGACCTAATTATATTTTCCTCTACGTAGGACACGTATTTTTGGTTAGTGATTTGGCGACGTGATAATTATAGTAGATTGTTTTACAAGGGACTAAACCATCCCATTATATACGAGGTTGTTATACTCCCGAGCGTAGCGAGGGGACGACAAGACCGAGTTATAATGGGTGGTTTTGGCCCGAGTAAAACACTCTACTTTTCACTTCAATTGCGAGAAAATAAAACAATTCAAAATTAGACAATTTTCAGAAATTTTATCAAAAATTAATCAACCTTCATAAAACATCACCAAGACGGTTCTATTTTCAAAAAAAAAAGATTGACGGAGTACCAAGAAGTCGAGTTTTTATGTAAGACAACGAATGCTTTGTACGGGCTGATGATTTTAGACAAAAATTAAAAAAAAAAAAACTTTTTAGTTTGTAGCCCGAGGTATTAAACTCGAGTTTTAGGCCCGCTAAGCTACACTATTATGATAAACTTTTTGAGCAAGAGAAGTGAAAAAAACTTTTAATAAAAATAAAAAAAAAATAAACATGCTAATTACATAAGTAACAAAAACAAAAAGTAGGTACCTAAGTACCTAATGTGTCATCATCATCATCATCATCAGCCTATAGCAGTCCACTGCTGGACATAGGCCTCCCCTAATGAGCGCCATTGCGCCCTGTTCTGAGCTCGACGCATCCAGCTTCTACCAGCAGCCTTTCGCAAATCGTCACTCCACCTGGCCGGAGGGCGTCCTACACTACGTTTGCCTAGCCGCGGTCTCCATTCAAGAACTCGTTTGCCCCAGCGGTTGTCGGTTCTTTGGCAGATATGGCCAGCCCACTACCACTTCAGCTTACTTATTCTCTGAGCTATAAATAAATAAATAAATAAATAATAATGCGGGACGTAATCACACAGCATCATGTAGCCCCAAACTAAGCAGAGCTTGTATATGGGAACCACATGATTGATATACTACACATATATATATTTTTTGTAAATATATATATGTGTAGTGCTATGTCGACAACTTTAGTTCTATGTCGGATAGTCTCGTTGCGGATTCTATCCTTCAGAGAAACTCCGAGCATAGCTCGTTCCATAGCTCGCTGAGCGACTTGAAACTGGTGGACTAGCCGTACTGTGAGTGTCCACGTTTCGGCTCCGTATGTCATGACGGGTAGGACGCACTGATTGAAAACTTTCGTTTTCAAACATTGCGGTATGGGTGACGAGAAGACTCGACGTAGTTTTCCAAATGCTGCCCAACCCAGCTGAATCCTCCTCTTGGCCTCCTTCTCGAAGTTGTTTCTACCCAACTGCAATATCTGCCCGAGATATGTATACTCCGAAACAACTTCAAGAAGGTGTCCATTAACGACGACAGGACTCGGATCAATTCGGTCATTGACCATGACTTTGGTCTTGTCCAAATTCATGCCGAGACCTATCTTTCGCGAGGCTGATGCTAGGCCGTCCAGCATTTGTTGCAGCTCCTCCAGCGACCCCGCCATTAGGACTATGTCATCAGCGAATCGCAAGTGTCAGATGTGCTCGCCGTTTATGTTAATGCCACACCTTTCCAGTCCAGCGTCTTAAACATATCCTCCAACGCGCTTGTGAACAGTTTCGGAGATATGACATCTCCCTGTCTCACTCCGCGGCTCAGTTGGATAGGTTTAGACTGCTGGTCCTGTACTCGGACACTCATAGTGGCGGCTTCGTACAGACATCTCAGCACTTCATGGCCAGGAATAGCGGGACGGCCGGGAACTGGGGGCCATTTCTTTTTGGCGTACATCATTTTGGGGAATATGCCCATAATCCCCACGCTGGGCATGCGGGTTTGAATTCAAAAGAAAAATATAGATTTTAGCATTTTATTTAGCATTTTTAAAAGTTATTTAGCATTTTTTGCAACAACTTTTAGCATTTTCTCCAAATAAAAAACGGCAACACTGATCTTTCCAAACATTTTCGTAGTTCATGCACGTTTCCCTAGAGGCGCTGTACGAAAATGTATGGAAAGATACCGAAACTTATAAAGTTTTCGAAAACTATCAAAACCTGTGGTAAGCCCTCAGGTGAGGTTGGCTTGGGTCCGGAAGTTGGAGATTGGAACCCCATGCACCCCATGTACCTAATGCCCACACATTAGGTGCATGGGGTGCACCTAACACCTATACAAAAATTTGACTGCGTACAAGTTAGGTACTTTTACCAAAAAGTAATTTATGAAGTATATAGAGGTAACAAAATATTCTTTCTTCTATATGGATAACCTGCAATAAAGTTATGTTGGAGGATTATAGCCACGTGCGGAGAATACGGGGCGTATAACGTGAAAAGACAGGCACCAAAGATATAGAAAAGATTTAGATATAAAATCGCCATTTAAGTATATGAAAATTGTTTTTTTTTTCTAATCCAAAATTTGTTGGACTGAACATAACAAACAAAATACTTTTTCTGCGAGAAAGATGCGCTGTATCAACACGAGGCAGTCCAGTGGTAAATATAGATTTTAAACATGCTGTTTTGTTCTTTTAGTATAGATAATAGAAATTGAATAGTAGAAAAATTGCAAAACTTACTGGCACATCTATGGTTGGTCAAATATCAAATGATTTACTGAGTAAACTGTTCCTTTTTGTTCCAATTTCGTAGATTTTTTTTTTATTATATATTCATTTTATTTTCATTATTTCGTCTTTAGGAAAACTAAAATAAAGAATATTTATAATATACATATTTTTTATTAAGATGCAAATTAACAGAAATACTGAAATAAAATGAGGTGGGTGAGTTAATGTTTTCACGATCACAAAGCTTACCTTTACCGTACGTACAGAAAGCGTCAGAGATTGGTAACCCCCCTAGTTAACGTTAGTAGGTTCAAAACGTCGCGGCGTCGGTCGTGAATCTCGAACTTTTTGCACAAATGTGTGTTTTATAAACCTTCTCCTCCTTGCTTAGGCATATTTAATATCACCCATATAGCTATATGAGACGATGGAGTGGCGGTTCAACAGTCGACATTAATCTATACGTTATAAGAGTACGGGGTTCGAATCCCTCATTGCCTATATGTATTTTTTGTTATTAAAAATAATAACAAATTTATTTTCATTACTAAACAATGGACTACGTTTTAAGTGTAGTAGGTAAGTGACCTAATTATTTAAATTCAGGTAAAATAATAAAACATTTTTCAAAAGTTGTAACAAATTTATTAAAACACCTTAAAACATAACACAATACAGATAATACGTTTTTTTTTAATCGTTTTTTCTAAATAACGTTTTAAATCATAGAATAAGACTTAATTTACCTATATAAGATTAACGAGTGAACAAACATGGAACAGGTTATACTTGCCGTATAAAATCCAATAAACAATTTAGATCACTCGCAAATACTTACGTCTGGCATTTATATAATATTGTTAACATTATGCCTATATCTAAATATTTATTAATACCGTTTGAGAATTTGTTTTATTCTCGTTCAATAATAAATCAACTTTCGCTATTGCATTGTTCACGTCGTCAAAATTGGTCTGCCGTCGCTTTAATTTAAATCATAGAATTAATTATAAAAGTAAATTAAATAAAAGTCACGTGTCATCCGCAAAAAATACAATTTTGTGGTTGTCTCTGACAAGTTGAGGTAGGTCGTTGATGTAAATTAAAAATAAAAATGGTCCAAGTATTGACCCTTGCGGAACACCCATCTTTACTACAGATCCTGGAGAACATTTTCCATTTACGTCTACTTTCTGTATTCTGTCAGATATGTAAGAAGTGAGAAGGGCTAAAGCCATACCTCTGACGCCATAGTGATCTAGCTTCCTGATTAATGTTTCATGGTGTACGCAGTCAAATGCCTTCACAACACAAATCACAAAAGATGCCTAAAGCATAATGTGAGTCCTCCCAGGCATCGTAGATATGCGATACCTACTCAACACCGGCATCACTACCCATCACTAAAATTTACAGTGATAGTTAAACTATTTAATAAATCTCAAATATCCTACATTATAGGCCTCCCTTTGCTCCTGCCTCTTGCCACGGTCTTGCGCTAGGTCTATACGAGGCCTATACTCAGCAGTGGGTGAAATCGGTCTGCGGATGATGATGATGATTCTACATTATAATACGCCAAACACTACACGTATGACGTAACACAAACTATACATTCTAAGATACATAATTATCCATCTTTACAGTCAAACGTGCTGTATTTACAAAGATACAAGGTAATGAAGCAGATGCTTCTTACCGATGAAATCTACAATTCTCTGGATTATGGTAATGTGGATTTGTACAATTTTTAACAGAACATGAGACCCTCAGACTAACATAAATAAAAGGTCTAGTTTAGTCTAAGATGAGACCATGATCACTCCACTCTTTTATGTATACTATTTAATTGAAATTATTATACATTATCATAAATATCAAGGAAAATTATTGAGTAAAATATGCGACCACGGATAGTTTGACAAAGTGCTGTCAAAAGTTTCGAATTCAAAAAGTGTGACATCGTCATTCTCTTTTCCACTCATGAAAAATTCATATAAAGCCATCCTTGTTTGTACCTCTATCTGAAAAAGAAAAAGAAATCCAACCTCTTTGGTGCCTACAATGTTTTTTGAGGTCTGTGCCAGCACAGCTTTCGAATCTAAAACAGAATGAGTTTATGTTTACTACTCAATGTAGGTACAAACGTGCATATACCTGTGTAAATGTACTATAGTAGTTTTTGTACAGTCAAGTTGGGTAACTTTGAATACTTTTTTCAGATTTTTACTGTTATTGAAATAAAATTATATGGGTTAATATAGGTTTTACTGATATTTGAGCGTTCTTATAATACCAACTTTAGAAAAATTAAACTTAATCTATTTTAAATTATGCAAAATCTTTGAGAAAATTGCAATTATGTTGCCGTTCAAAGTTACCAAGATTTTTGGGTATCTTTGAATAGAGTATTTTCGACCAGGGAATATCCTTTATAATTTGCGATAAACCAGTCTTGGAGAAGATCATTCATGTATTTTGATAAAAAAAACATAGATCTGTCAAACAAAAATAACTTGTCATAGTCAACAACTTACCATTCACCTGGGGATACCATCTACCAACGATAAGCTACTAATGGGTAGAAAAAAAAACTAAATAAAATCTTTTTTTTTATATTAGCATATTTTTAACTAAATTCAAACTCATGAATTAAAATTATTCATTTATTTTTCTATCAAATGAGATCAATCAAGACGGTAAATCAAATGTTACTGGTATGCCACATCAAATTGAAAAAAAACTATTTGCCCCATTCCATAAACAAAATGGCGTCCTCTATGAAAAAAATTTTTTTTTGTTATCTGATGTTCTTTTATGAGAGAAATTATGTTTTCTTTTTTTATATTGCATTTTTCATTTTTGGAATACCATTGCCATCCTCCCAGATAATTTTTTTGTAAGACATCTACAGTGACATTTTCCGAGCTCACTCTTTTAATACATCCGGGGAATATACTTTCCTCTTCTTTAAAGACACAAAATCTACCCTCTCTCATATCATCTGGCTGTGTTATTTACAGAATGTAAACTTCTGTCTAACAAGACTTCCTCCATGCTATCTTCAATTCTTTGAATGTCATCTTCGTTTTCTTGGTTTTCTATTCTATATAACCTTTTCTTCTCCAATATTGGCGTTGCAATTTCATGAATTTCAGCTTCAACTGTCATGCAAACAGTAGCTTCCTGCATCGATTCGTCATAAATACTTTTTTCCGTCTCATCTGCCTCTTAGCTGTCTATTTCTTATTTTTCTTGCTTTTAGATCCAGGAGGCCTTACTCATTTTTTAGATGTAGCACTTATTTCTTTTTCTCGTCCTTCAGATGTTTTTGCCTTTGTTTTTTTTTGTAGAAATTTTCAACTTCTGCCAAAACACTCTTTCCAGCTGTAACTGGGTGTTGAAACTTTCTCCCAATTTTCGCCCCACTCAAGTCCGATGTTCTGACTTTTTCAACAAAGCGTTGGAATGACTCGCCCACGGATTCTCGAATTTCGACTTCCGAGGTGTACTTTGGTAATTTATTTATAACTGTTTCCAGTGAAAAAGGAAATAAGCCACTGCTTCAGAATCCCAGTCCTAATCCTAATCCTAATTCGGAAGTCTAGGGCCTTCTCCAAAGTTTCTGAGGTGTAATTCGATTTTAGGCCAAGCTCCAGGCTTAGCCTCATTTGACTTTCGTGGCATTTTATTACCTGTAATTAGTAGGAATTTGTTATTGGGAAGCAGCAACCCTATGTCAATGTTACCCATTGGATAAAAAAAATGAATTGGATATCATTGAATCATTCAAAGTTACCCAAAATCGAAAAAAAATTGCAGTGATCCAAAATATTGATATTATTTATAAAAAATACTAAATAAACTTACGAAATTGAACTATAAAAGGCCAGTTGAACGTATATTTTAACGATTCAATCCAAAACTCATGTATTTAAAAAAACTTTCATATGTTTAAATCCGATTGTTGCACGCACACTTTTCACTCCCTGAAAACAGCGAACTGAAAAAAGCGCAAATCTTGGGAAACTTCTTTGACGGATGTCAAATTTATGTCTTAGTTGACACTAAGGATAATTGGTTGTTCCGTTTTACGCAGAAAAAAATCAGATGGCAAAAAGTATTTAGAGAAATAAAATAAACAATCGACAAAACGATTTTATTCAAAGTTTAATGGAAATTCAAAGATACCCAAATTGACTGTACCTACTAGAATATTTAATTCCCAGTAGTCCGATAGTCGGACTACCAGGCATAAACGATTTTTTCTCGTATATATTCGCCATTGCTATAGCAGAAAACAGGACGTGACTGAAGACTGGACGACTGGACTTATAAACCGTACTACGTTGCCTCATATTAATATGAACATTAGACTTGATACCGTGAAATTGTGGAAACTATCCCAGAAGCCAATTAATAAAGAAGTGATCTGAAGTCCACTGCTGGACATAGGCCTCCTCTAATGAGCGCCATTGCGCCCTATCCTGAGCTCGACGCATCCAGCTTCTACCAGCCAGCAGTCTTTCGCAGATCGTCACTCCACCTGGCTGGAGGTGTCCTACACTACGTTTGCCGAGCCACGGTCTCCACTCAAGAACTCGTTTACCCCAACGGTTATCGGTTCTTCGGCAGATATGGCCAGCCCACTGCCAATTCAGCTTGCTAATGAAGAAGATAACAAGGTTAAAATATTACACTTTTATGTACGTAGAATCAAAGTCTAGACCGTTCACATTATTCTAGTTTTTATTTTGCATTGATCGGTGCAATATTACCGAAGTTATAAGCATGGGAAGTTTACGTAGGTTTTTTTAATCTCGCTAGTGATCGCGAGTAGCGCGTGACGTCATCGCTCGTATACGGCGGCGGGCGTCCGTAGTACATTTCGCTGCTAAGTTGTTTGCTCTCGTGCGCTCTGTTTATTTTTATTAATTTAAAAGAATGCTGATTGAGTGAGTGTATCGTGTAAATTATTGTTTTAGAACTAAAATGGAAGAAGGATTTAAAGAAGGCCATTCTAACAACCTTCCCATAGTTCACGATATGATGGTGGCAGAATATTTTATAAAAAAATAAATAAATAATTAACCTTGGAATGGTTCAATAAACTGCGAGTGGAGTACCCTACATACCTATTAATATATAAATGCATCGGGGAGCCCCCCTTAATTCATTTTAATTTAATTTAATTATTTATTTTTGAAGTAAATATACAAACAAAATATTCTGTGCATATTTCAAGCGTCTACCTGTTGCTGTTATTAAAATCGAGCAAAAAAACGGCAAAAAAGTGGCAACAGAAATACATCATCGGTGAACATTTCAACAGTCTTACTATCACGGTTCATGAGATACATCTTGGTGACAGATAGACGGACAGACAGACATACAGACGGACAGCGAAGTCTTAGTAATAGGGTTTCCGTTTTTACCCTTTGGGTATGGAACCCTAAAAAGCATATTAGTAGCAAAAACCAAGTACCTACCTAGTCTATCTACTAGGTACTTATTTAGTATTTCACATGGCAAGGTTAAGTACCTACTACTTACTTAGTATTTCACATGGTATTTGAACAATTGACATCGAAATGATCCTCACAACAATATATATGCTGTTGTTTTTGGCCCTAATGGATGTGTCTTCTCATAGCATTTGTCCATTTTTTCTGATTTTCGCATCCTTAGGAACGTAAAAAAACAACTTTTCGGGTGTTTTTGTGGCCCTATTTTTACACTGAGACACAATACAACATTTATTAGATGGACTAATGTAGTTTTTATTGTTTCTTATTTAAAATAAACAAAGTAGTAGTTCCGCGCGCGACGGGCACATTAGGGTAAATGCTTCGAATCCCCGAGTCACTCGCGCGGAGGCAGGATCCGTGACGTCATCAACGATATCGCGCTCGGTCCGCGGCTTAGACCGAAAATGTTAACTTTGCACTTTGATATCTTGGTCAGTTTTAGCATATATAACAAAAAATGGTTTTCTTCTTTATTCTCTAAGCTATGTCGACAACTTTAGTTCTATGTCGGATATATTCGTTACGAATTTTATCTTTCAGAGAAACTCATTGTCTACCGTTCAGTAGGTCAAGTGTTCCGACAGTAGAGAGCTGCAAAGAGATATTACTTAGATTCAGTCGTAGGTTGGAGTCAGTCTAACAGGCTGGCGTTCAATGTTTCAAAATGTAAAGTTATGAGCTTCCCGAGATTGCAGCAGCCCTTAATGTCAATATACACCCTTGATAGCTCTGCACTGGAGAAAGTAAGTGAAATACGTGACCTTGGACTTATTTTGGACTCACGTATTGACTTCCGCGAGCACATCGTATCACTGTGTAAGAGTGCAAATAAGACGTTGGGTTTCATAATGAGAACTGCCGCTCAGTTTCGAGATGTTGGAGGGGCCATCATGCTGTACAATGCTTTTGTTCGTAGCAGGCTGGAGTTCAGCGCTATTGTATGGGACCCCCGTGAGGCAAAGTATACCGTTATGTTGGAGAGGCTTCAGCGCAAATTCAATAGATATTTATACAAACGAATGTACGGATATTATCCATACCTCTTTCCATCTTTGTTCGTTTCGGGAATGATTGGAGTAGATACATCGGAGTTTAGGCGTAAATTGCTGCTAGTGACACATTATTGTTTGATACTGCACAATACAGTAAATTGCTGCAACTGTAAGGTTTTACACCTTTAAATGATAGATGATAATAAGTTTTTATGATTTATTCTAAGCAACTCTTACGATACTAAATGATAATGATGATGATAAATTGATACAATGAGACACGCGCCGTTTATGGCAAGCTAACGTGAACTGAGTGATGAGCGCGCGCCTCGCGACGATGGCGTAAAGTGCTGACGCGAGTAAAATGCACGGTTACACCGTACATGCTCCCGACCGCGAGATGAGATGTTAGATTATGATACCTAAATGATAATGAGGTGAAATGATAATGAAACAAGATGATAGGACAATAGGTAGTTTGATTAACAAGGTGAAAAAACAAGGTTTTTGTTATTAAATTTAAAATTAATCTTTTAAAAGTCTCTACCTAACCTACATTCTAGTGTCAGTGATATTGAAAATAGGCGACGACGCCTTGTCATGACGAACACTGTGCACTAATTCACTTTGCTTTGCTATTTCACTATACACTACTCTGTTACTATTGTTGATATTAACACTCGCACTAGCATCACTGCGCCGCAAGGTGGCGAGCGGAGCTGGAGGCTGCGCCCTCTCGCTGCGCCCAGCGGCGGGCGTGGGCGCAGTCGTGGGCGTGGGCGTGGGCGGCGTCCCGACCGGCGCGCGCGCCGCCACACCTATGCTGCTCCCAATACGAGACCCGTAGCTATGACGAAGTATATGACCGTGTAATGGTGCACGTCATGATAGGATAAGCTATCATCTGCCGTAGAGCTCTTCTTTTTCATTTGATCTATCTGTTGTTTTATGTTTTCAAGATAGATCTTCTCTTCTATGGAATCGTTGTCAGATTTTCAGTTGCTAATAGGGACTGATATATTGATAACATGATTGATAGGCGCTATCACCGGTAGGTATAGATCAGGTTTCACCGTTAATTTTAATGATTGTCGCAGAGGTGAGTATATCGTGAAATCGTCTCCTTTGACTATGCAACCTTGACTGAGACTTATAATGCCGGCCTTACTTAATTGCATTATTGATATTTGATCTTCACATATGACTCGTAATGTACATACGTTGCAGCAAAAATAAAAGTAGGTATTCTGTGAGTGTAGTTTTCGCCACTTATTTTTGCAGGGTGTTGATAATGTTTGGCAGTTATTCGTTCCTGCTTCATTGATACACAGGCTTCTGTCTGATTTGATTTTATATACGGGACCTGGAATATTACACATGTACGTAGTTTGGTCTGAGTTGATACATGATTTAATATCTGGTATAGGCACGTAAGTATCTTTCTGGATGTTTATTGCTAAATTTTTTGATACTGGAATGATGCTGATGGCGGTTTGTCCAACTTGATGGGGAATTGGGATTATTTGATAGGCTTAGAACTTTTCCCTGCTGACGAGGGGAACCTTAATTTCGAAAATAAGATAAGTTTTGGTCATTCGCGTTCTTACTTGCAATAGATGATAAATATTCCACAAGTCTGTCTGTATCTTGTTGATGGGTAAAGACAGATCTCGTTGACCTGAGATGATGTTCAGCTGCTGTTGAAGTTGTTCCGGAGTCAGTAGATGTATGTTGAATTCCCCACTATACACGTTGGTGATGATGTCCAAAAGCGATTCTTGTATTTGCGCAAGTTTCGTTAACATGTTGTTTGCGACGATGGCTGATAAAATAAATTCGTTCGCAAGTTCAAGTTGTTGAAGTTCTGTGTTTATTAGATTAGTAGCATTTTCCAACTTCTGCAGGTGTGTGGTGAATAGATTGTGTTGTTTGCTTGATTTTTCCATTCTTTTGATTAAATTGTACTCCGATTCAATGACAGATGTTTGATTTTTCAATAACAACGCTAAATGTTTGCTATTTTTATGAATAAGATTGATATCTTTCGCATATTGTTGTGCAAATTCGTCGTCGAGTACTCCAAACAGCTGGTGTGCTATGTAACCTACACCGTTGATAAGCCCTCGCCGCTTGCGATGACTGTCGCGTGCCGAGAACTGCTGATTCAGTAACTTTTGATCGTAGTAGTGTAGTTCTGAGAAGCCGAGTTTTAATTGAGTTATTATTATGTTACAATGCACTAGTGCATTGCTCCTTGTTTTCTCGCACGTGTTTAATACGTAGTGGAAGTATTTTTCCATGGCTACGAAACCTTCCCAATAGGGTTCCATGTCGTAATAGACTATGATTTTCCAGTCGTCTCTGATAATCTGCATGCTTGAAATCTTGTCGAAGTAGAGCCCTTTTGAGCTGTTAATTGCTGTGTTGTTATACGACCCAAATGCTGATGTTATTAGATTCAAGATCACAAAAATTGATAAAAGGGTTGATAAAAGGCTTGATCGTGTTTTTTGTTTTTTGATAGGTTGAGTCACAGATTGCCACGGATTGAATCTCTGGTTCTTTTTTTTATTCAATTCATAATGTTTGATATTATCTTTAACAATAACGGCAGTATCACCTCTTCCTTTATTAGAAGGGTGTAAGGCATGGAAGACTTTGTACCCTTTTAATTTTATATGAGATTGTTTTGTGAAATGAGTTTCTGAGACGAGGCACATATCTATGTTTTCTATATCTAGGACTACCTGTAGCTCATCATCAGAGTATTCTGCGTAGCGTTATGTCCGAGACCCGCAGTCAACGTGTTAAAAAGAAAAAATATGACCTTCAAAGCTATTTTGAATAATAATTTTGGATTTTCACCGTCACCGTCACTCTAAGACTCAAACTCAAAACTCAACTCAAAGCTCCACTCAAAACTCATTCTACAAATTTATCTGTAAACTCATCCTAGACTAGCCGTTATTTGCTCAAAAGATAGGTATTGACAAGATCTTTATTTTCAATGACATATGTCATAACATAACATATGGTAAAGGAAAGTCTTTCAAGGAATAGGATTAACCAATCAAACGTTCTTATATAAAAAACTATCGCATCATGTATATTTATATACCTATGGTATGTTATCTTAATTATAATTTATCAGCACCTATCTCTAGCTAAACAATGGGTTTTAGTTTTCATACAAGTCTTAGAGGCTTGTAGAGTACATTTTCACTAGATCAAGTTTATTTAGATCGGTTCCCACGTCAGTGGCGCGACTGCTGTGTGCGAGCGAGACGGCGCGTGGTGTGTGCGAGCGAGAGGGCGCGTCGCTAGAGGCGGTACAGGTGCAGGTCCACGCCCCAGCCCGAGGGTGTGACCCAGCGCGGCAGGCGCGCCAGCAGCGCCGCGTGCTCGGCCGTGCGAGAGGGCGCGTCGCTAGAGGCGGTACAGGTGCAGGTCCACGCCCCAGCCCGAGGGTGTGACCCAGCGCGGCAGGCGCGCCAGCAGCGCCGCGTGCTCGGCCGTGCGAGAGGGCGCGTCGCTAGAGGCGGTACAGGTGCAGGTCCACGCCCCAGCCCGAGGGTGTGACCCAGCGCGGCAGGCGCGCCAGCAGCGCCGCGTGCTCGGCCGTGCGAGAGGGCGCGTCGCTAGAGGCGGTACAGGTGCAGGTCCACGCCCCAGCCCGAGGGTGTGACCCAGCGCGGCAGGCGCGCCAGCAGCGCCGCGTGCTCGGCCGTGCGAGAGGGCGCGTCGCTAGAGGCGGTACAGGTGCAGGTCCACGCCCCAGCCCGAGGGTGTGACCCAGCGCGGCAGGCGCGCCAGCAGCGCCGCGTGCTCGGCCGTGCGAGAGGGCGCGTCGCTAGAGGCGGTACAGGTGCAGGTCCACGCCCCAGCCCGAGGGTGTGACCCAGCGCGGCAGGCGCGCCAGCAGCGCCGCGTGCTCGGCCGTGCGAGAGGGCGCGTCGCTAGAGGCGGTACAGGTGCAGGTCCACGCCCCAGCCCGAGGGTGTGACCCAGCGCGGCAGGCGCGCCAGCAGCGCCGCGTGCTCGGCCGTGCGAGAGGGCGCGTCGCTAGAGGCGGTACAGGTGCAGGTCCACGCCCCAGCCCGAGGGTGTGACCCAGCGCGGCAGGCGCGCCAGCAGCGCCGCGTGCTCGGCCGTGCGCGCCGCCGCGCCGTGCAGCGCATGCGCCGCCAGCGACAGCGCACTGCCCGACGCCGCGTCGCGCCCCGCCCCCTCCCCCTCCCCCGCCTCCCCCGCCGTCCGCTCGAACACCAGCGTCAGGTTGAGGACGCGGGGCCGCGCGCAGTGCAGCGCGAAGAAGTAGACGCCGGGGCCCGCGCCCGTCGCCTCGCGCGGCGCCGCCAGCGCGCTGCTCCACGCCACGCGCGCGCCGCGCCCGCACCCCACCACCAGCACCGCGTGCGCCGCGTCTGCCGAGTGACGAGGGGCGCGGTGAGTGAGAGGGGCGCAGGGCCCGCTTGCGGCACGCGGCAGCCGTGCACTCACCTCGTATCTGTATGTCGAGCTGCGCGTGCGTGTCGTTGAGACGTCGGCGTGCGAGCGCGTGGTGCAGGCGCGGCGCGGGCGGGGCGTGCGCGCGCGCTCGGTGCGAGGCGGGCAGCAGGCGGCGCACGGGCAGGTAGTAGGGCAGGCCGCAGTACGGCCGCGCCGCGCACTCCGCCGCGCTCACCGGCTCCGCCGCGCGCAGCTCCTCCGCTGCAACACGCCGCCGTCCGCCGTCACGTCATTACATCATTCTTACAGTTACGAGGCTCACGTTCGACCGACACCTCGCCGATTGGCGACCGATGTTGCTCGACGATGGAGCACGCCCTGCGATGGACCTGTTCACTCCACGCTCGAAGACCGCTGAGTCGGTCAGTAATGAAGTCGGCGAGCGAAGCGAGCCGCGAAATTTTTACACTAAAACTTCTGTATCTTGGTTTTATACTTTTATAAAAAGAAAAACATAGTACATAATGATTTTTATAGCTACAAATCTGCATAATTTACAAAAATCGTGAATGACGGAATCTAACTAACGTTCCATTACTTGTTTTTTGTATGGACACAGTCAGTGCCGTAAATAGCATTTTACGCGCCCGGTGCGAGCTTCTATAATCGTTAAGCCTGGATGCCAGACACAAGTAAGTTGACTTTTCAGTGCATAGTTGATTTATTTATTATAGAAATAAAATTGGCGAGCGCAGCGAGCCGCAAAATTTTTGCACAAAAGAAAAAAGACAAAGAAAATGGTGGCATTTTTTGAAACACCTAGGTAACTACAACAACAGACGAAAAAAAGGAAGTCGACGAGCGGAGCGAGCCGCAATTTCTTTTATCATTATAATTAGCGCTGTTGTTTTCTAATTCGTTATTGTTGCAAACTTTATACGATGGATTTAAAAAAAATTGTGCGTATTTATGTACCATTCACCACTAAACGTTTTAGAACTGAATCAATATAACAGTATAGTAAATAAATTTAGTAAAATTCTTGGCTTGGTCATCTCCAACGAGGTTATCTCTGTGTTGGAGTGCCTTGACCCGCTGGTACCGATTGACCCGTATCACCCGGCTTTATTCTTGCGCCTTGGTTTGAGTGAACCGGCAGCACTAAGCTATGCTCCTCGAACGCGTTATCTATTCAATAAAGGTAATTTCGATTTAATCAACGAAGCTATAAGTAAAATGGACTGGAATTGTGAATTCTCATCTCGTTCAATCGATGAATCGGTTAACTTTTTTAATCAAACTATTATTGATTTACATTGTAAACATATACCAATCAAAAAACAATTGAATAACTCGTATCCAGTTTGGTATAATTCTTCGTTGAAAAGAGTTATAAAGGAAAAATACAAGTTTAAAAAAAAAACAAACATACGGTAACAAATCAGATAAGTTGACGTTTATACTTTTGCGAGAGAGGGTTAAAACTTTAGAAGAATCTTGTTATCAGGATTATTTACGTTTAACAGAAGATTCAATCAAAAGTAATCCTAAACACTTTTGGTCATTTATTAAGAGCCGATCTAAATCGCAATCTATGCCTAGCTCAATGAGTTTTAATGGTGATACTCTTTCGAGTGGTGATTCTATTTGTAATGCATTCTCCTCCTACTTTTCTCAATTCTCCAACAAGTACTGACTATCGGCAGAATATTCCGTTAATTAATATTCCGGACAATTCATCGGCTGGTGCATTGTCTGATATTAGTAATATTAGTATTGACCCTAAAGACATCGAGATGTTGCTTAAAAAATTAGATACCACTAAAGCTGCTGGTCCTGATAACATCTCAGCCAAATTTCTCATTAAATGTGCGTCCTCTATTGCCTTACCAATAGCTATCCTTTTTAGGAAGTCATTATCCTCAAATATCGTACCCCAAGTATGGAAATCTGCATTTATTACTCCTGTGCACAAAAAGGGGTCTAAAACTGAGGTTACAAATTACCGCCCCATTTCAAAACTTTGTATCATTACTAAAATTTTTGAAAAGATTGTTTATGGTCAAGTATTTTCGGCCTTAAAAAATTCCTTCAGTTCCTTTCAACATGGATTCTTAAGGGGAAGGTCTACTGTTTCGAATCTCATTATTCTGAATTATTACATAACAGATGCCATGGACAACGGCCAACAGGTTGACGTTGTCTATACTGACTATAGTAAAGCTTTCGACCGAATTGACCATAATATCCTAATGCGTAAATTAAATCAGTCAGGAATTCGAGGTGATCTTCTAAGGTGGTTTTCATCATATATTGATAATAGGTCGCAGGCTGTTGTCTTGAACAACTACATATCTAGCTGGGTTCGTATCCCTAGCGGAGTTCCTCAAGGTTCTCTCATTGGTCCACTTCTTTTCATCATCTATATTAACGACATAGAAACTTGCTTTTTAACGTCAAACCTGCTTAGTTTTGCTGATGATATGAAAATCTATTCTGCCATCTACACTCCTCAAGATATGATTGCCCTTCAGTCTGACCTGTGTCGCTTAGAAGACTACTGTCATGTCAACAAGCTTGACCTTAACCCGACCAAATGTTCTGTTATCACCTTCACCAGAAAAACCTCCTTTGTACCAACTACTTATACCCTGCAGGGTCAGATTCTGCCTAAAAGTGACTCAATACGTGATCTGGGAATTCACCATGATTCTAAATTGCTATTCGACGTACATATTAACCACCTCTTCAAATCCCACATTCCTCTACAAATTACAGACAAAACACGTTTATGGTGCGAGCGAGTAGAACTGTCAATAAAGCTAATAAGGTACATGATATTGATTTGTTCACAACTAGTGCTCCAAAGGCAAGACGGGTTCTGAGCGATCATTTTTTCGGCACGGCCAATTTGCCTTCAGCGTCACAGTAAAAGGGGCACTTGATTTTTATGTTAGTTCTTGATAGGTGAGAACTCAGATTTATATTTTATTTTTAATTCTTTTATTTCTTATCTTTGTAGTATGTACCTCGTTATTTGTGTTCAAAAAGTAGTGTTCACACGTTTATTGTTTAAAAAATTGTTAACAGTGAAGACCCATAATTGGCTTCCAGTCTTCTATTTTGTAACTATGATCAGTATGTATAGCTGTTGGTTTTCCATCTCAAAATAGATAAATAAATAAATAAAAGAAGGTAACAAAATCGGCGAACAGAGCATACAATACAAAGTCTGTAATCCACCAAAAATAACCTCTTCTTTTTCTCGTCAACACTCTCAATATCTTGGTCCTTTTCTTTATAATAAAATCAATAAATCTAAATATATTCATCATCTTAATCGATACAACCTCAGCAAAACCATAAAACAGTGGCTTTTAGAACAATCATATGACTCTTACAGAGAAATTTATTGAGTCGCAAAAATAACTCTATTTACTTAAATAACCGACCTAAAACTACACTTATTGCGTTCTGAATATTCTAATACTTACGATTATTTAGGTATTTAGTACTTATTATTTAGGTATTAGTACTACATGAGCTTTTTTTTTTATCTATAGGATTACTTATTGTAATATAATTGAAACTGTAAAATAAAACTAGGATTATTAATATAATATAATATAATCCTAGTTGTATTTTATATTGTTATTGGTATATATATATATATATATATATATATATATATATATATATATAAACATAGTATACGTAGTTATTTACATCAATAAGGTATATATTTAGTGAAATAATATAGTTAACCAAGAATGGGCTCCTGCACTACAATCCATATCTACCCACATTATACTGTGCGTAGCGGCTTTAATGGAATGCGTGTAACACAGTGAACATTAAAACTGTATAATATGGTATTGTACGTATTATAAGATCATTATATTTTTTTTTTTTTACTAAGCTTATCGCTAAGTGCTATTATTTTATTTGTTCTTTAGTAACTAAGAAAGCTAACTTCGTAATAAGTATGAAATCTCAATTTCTTGAATGTACCTAGTAAGTACTTCCCTACTTTATATGTCCTACCTAATACCTACCAATTGCTTGTAACCTTTTACGATGTTGCCCTTACCGTTTATCTCGCTTCCCTCTTATTTGTTTTTAGTTATGTTAGATTAATTAAGCTAGGATGATTCAGGATATGATAATGTAAGCTCAGGAGAAGATAAAAAAACTACAACTACCCCACCGAATACCCATTAATTTACCCTTACCTACTCCGTATATTTTTTGCCTCTCTTAAAGTAACGGAATTGTATTATTTACCTACGCAAACTGATATAGTACCCATCCCTTTTACTTCCTATAGCATACATTCAAAGGGAGGTGCCGTAAGCCTTAACACAACACAGGTTATTCCTAGCGTGGTCTACGACACACCTTTAAGATGTTGCATAGTTCCTACCTACTTACAACCAACGTGTGAGAGTACTTAGGTATATGGATTTTAGAAACTATAAATAGTATGAGCATATATTGTTCTTACCTAAGTAGCAACTATTGTATCTTCGTCTATGTCTTTAGTAAGTAAGTAGTGTAAGTATTTACGTGTAACAGATTTTGGTTTATGAATAAATTATTCTTATTCTTATTCTTAATACATGAAAAAGAAAACTACGATTTATAACCGGATAACAGTCCTGGTCTGGTCATTTTTGCTCCCAGAACCACAGAATACAGAGAGGACAGAAGCGTCACTCCGCGCAATCATTTAAATAAATAGCGACTTTAGCTGCTACGCAATAAAGTGCTAATCAGCTTGCACCGAACTCAGCGCCTAACATTTATATTAACCTACACCTTGCATCCCTTTCTATCGTATAGCTCTATCTCTACTGACGTGGCACGTGTAACGTTAGGGTTGTCTTGAGAATTATTCTGTGACGAATAATAATAACCTGGCCGCCGACGGGCAGCAGCGTCGGCGGTGCGAGAAGCTGTACCCTGCGATCCCCAACCCGCATGCCCAGCGTGGGGATTATGGGCATATCCCCTTCTTATAGGGGAGGCCTATGTCCAACAGTGGACTGAATAGGCTGTTGTTGTTGAACCTTTTACTATCCAGTTACCTAGCCACCTATTTATTTTAAGGAACAATGATAATTCAAATAATATCTACCTACCTAGTATTAAATCAGAAAACTATTTTACACTGGCTGGCTGCATTAAGAACTCAGAAAATGGGCATACCTACTAGGTATGTACTTCGGTCCTTAACACCTACTTAAGTGTTTATGTGTCTTGTGTACGAAAACTGAATAATCACTGTTTAAGGTAGGTAGGTACATCATTCTAAATCATAAGAGAAATTTTAGTAGGTAGGTATCTACCTAGATATTTGCAAGAGAAAAAATCAACATTTGGTTTGTAGGTAACCTAGGTATCTAGTTTTAGTTGTTAGTTACCTTTAGGTAACTTACCACATCGATTTTTCTACCTACACCTACCTACCCGACTGTTTTTAAGTAGTTAACCTACACTGCCTACTTAAAGTTAAATCAAATAAAAATGTACCTAGGTTGGGTTTCTAATATTGCTCTCAGTCTACATAATCAACAAAATCATAATACCTACTTAAGTGCTGCTTATGCCTAGGCATAGGCAGCACTATGTAGGTAGATACCTACCAATGGCACAAAAATTGTCTATGAAAAAATACCTACATTATAATATTACGTTTATTTCTGTAGGTAGGTACCGCATTCAAATAGAACTTGTACCTAAGTACCTACTTACTTAAGTAAATACGGGAGACAAACTTTCGTAGAAAAACTTTCAGTTCTGTACCTACTATTGGTATTATTTACATTTTCTTACCTTTCGCTGTCATTAGGTAGTTTGAAAAACGTGAGATGCCGGTCCTTATTATTATTCAGGCAACCAAATGCTATGCAGTACTTTTTTTGCCTTCATTTGGCGAAAAATATAGGTACATTACCAAAAACAAACTAAAATGCCGCGGCTGCTCAAGGACACGTTCGTTCCGGGCAGAACTCGGCAACCGACGTAACGAACCACGCTAGGAAGGCCGGCGATGCGTAGGTATATTTTTATACCTATTCTGCGGAGTGAAAGAGGCCTGCCAGAACTACGATTTATAACTGGATATGAATGAAATAATGAATGAATACTACTACCATGCATGGTCTGCGCCCTGTGCCTGGCCACCGGTGGCACTGCCTTAATCTCGGCACTGGACACAGTATAATTAATAGCTAATTAGTTAACACATGACAATGTATTGATCGTTCCAAATAACTAGGTACATAATAAGTACCTTGTAAATTACTAACAATTTAAAAAGTTCATAATATCTAGTCTATTTTGCCGGAGTCCGCGCGGAGTCTGTCTCAGTGCGACTGTCTTACATTTAGCGTATTTTTTTTTATATTTTTTTTATTAGGTTTATTCAACTGGTTTTTACAAAGTATAACACATGTGTGGTATAATTATGTAAATATATTCTGAATGTAAAGCTAGATACATATTAAACCTACTCGAAGTGAACACAGCATGCGTAATTATCAAACTCTCGTCTAATGGAAAAACAAATTAAAATTAAATTAAAGTAAGATACGATACTATTTAAGATTAGGCAGTCTCTTGAGATTAGAGACTGGAACATTGAAGATGTCAATATCTTGACTAATTTGGTTGTAGGATGAACACATGCGATAAATAGGCGAATGTTGGCCATAATTAGAATGGCAAAGAGGAAGGTTGAATGTTTTCCGGTTACAAAGACGGCTGGAAGAACGAGGAACTACTAATTGAATTTTCTCTAATAATTGAGGATTGTCGATTTTGTCATTAATAATTTTATGCAGATCCGTAATATCAGCAATGTATCTTCTATGTTCAAGTGTAGTCATACTGAAGTGATTGAGCCTAGATGTGTAGGATTCTAAAAGACGACAGAGGTTGTTAGTATATGACAGGTGATATAAAAAATGTTTTTAGAGTCTCTCTATACGTACAGGTAGCGTGTACTGCGTAGGAAGGGTTCCATACACGACTGCAGTACTCAAGCAGGCCACGAACATAGCAATTAAAAAGAATAATTGATATATGACGACCTCTGTGGAGCAGTGGGCGAAGGTCCGCCTGTGACGCAGAAGGTTGCGGGTTCGATTCCCGCTCCGGGACAAATGTTTGCATGTTCTGCAGATATTTGTCTCGGGTCTGGGTGTTTTCTATGTATGATATGTATATATTTACAAAAAAAAAATGTATCTATGTAGTATATCAATCATGTGGTTCCCATAATACAAGCTCTGCTTAGTTTGGGGCTACATGATGCTGTGTGATAACGTCCAGGATTATTTATTTATTTATTTTATCTGGGTCCTTAAAGAATTTAGATTGCGTAGTGTAATAAGAGTAAGCCACTAAGTTGGTAATAGTCAGTCCAGTTAGTCAATAAGACAGTTTTCTGAGGCAGACTGAATAGCGCGTGGTCTAATAATCCTTTTAGCTGTCCTCGAGGTGAATCGGCAGCCGAACGTCTCGCGAGGACAGGACGCATGTATACCGCGGACGGATGACAAAATTCCGTGCGTCCAGCGGGTCTCCGGCAGATACGACCAGCCCACTGCCACTTCAGCTTCCTAATTATCTGTTCTGTCGGATAGTCTCGGTGCAGATTATATCCTTCAGAGAAACTCCCGAGCTTAGCTCGACCCATAGCTCATCGAACGACTTTAAACTCCAGCCAGGTGGAGCGACGATCTGCCAAAGGCTGCCGGTAGAAGCTGGACAGCTGGGGACAGGGCGCAATGGCGCTCATCGGGGGAGAGCATGCCTAGCAGTGGAGAGGCGGGGGGCGGGGGGCGGGGGGCGGTACCGTAGTGGCGCAGGTTGTGCGGCGCGTTCACGTCGAGCTGCGGCATCCAGTAGAGGTGGTCGGTGACGTCATCGGCGTGCGGCTGCAGCGCCGCGTGCTGCGTGCGGCGCGCGTGGAACACCAGCAGCCGCTGCGGCGTC
This sequence comes from Horisme vitalbata, assembly GCA_951804965.1. NCBI lineage: Eukaryota > Metazoa > Arthropoda > Insecta > Lepidoptera > Geometridae > Horisme > Horisme vitalbata. Next base: position 18,513,635 of record OX638104.1, on the reverse strand, counting down.
AGCTCCGAGTACGCCGCGCCCGCGCCGCCGCACGCCGCCCACGCGCATGCGCACGCGCACGCCGCCGCCATGCACCACACCAGCCGCGCCACCCGCCGCGTCGCCACCGCCAGCGGCAGCAGCCAGCTGCACGCGCCCAGCGCCATGCCCGCCGTCAGCACCGCCATCGCCACCTGCGCAGCCGGCCGTGAGGCGAGGGGCCGCCGCCCGCGCAGGGGACAGGGCACGGCCGCCCTCGTACTCACGTCGGGCGGGAGAGCGGCGGCGCCGGCGCGGCCCGACACCGGCACGAACATGCGCAGCGACGGCACGGCCAGGTACCACGTCTGCAGACACGGCAGCGCCGCGCCCGCCGCCCACCACCAGCCCGGCGCGCCGCCGCCGCCTCGCATAGACTGCAAGCACCCTGCGGGGAGAGGGACGCGCCGTGAGCTGTGAGCGAGTGCACTAGCGGCGAGTGTGGACACGTACCCGCGAGCGCCGGCAGCGCGGCCCACAGCGCGGGCAGGAAGCCGGAGCGCATGCGCGCCAGCACGGCGAGCGCCAGCGCGGCGCCCGCGCACGCCCCGCCCCCTTGCTGCAGCGCGCGCGCCGCCCACCACCCGCCGCGCCCGCAGCGCCGCGCGCACGCCGCGCTCAGCGCACGCGCCGCCAGCCACGCGCCGCACACGCCTACGATACACACACGATACTCCTTCATCCTTCTGCAGTACAAGGCGATCGTTGAACGCCGCTTCCTCTAATATACCGGAACCGATGACGCTTCGTTTTCCCTTCAAAGACTGGCAAAAATTAACAACGAGGCGTCGAAAATTTGATAGTCTCATGGGAAAACGAGGCATCATCGGTAACAGTATATTTTAGAAACCAGCCGTAAAAGTTTAGAGTTACGAAAGCATAGATCACGGTGATGGTCCAAGATTTGATCCTTATGGAAAACCGAATGGGATAATAGGTTTTGAATAAGAGGTGAATCCGTGAAGCACAACAGTCTGATAACGTCCATCGACATTAGAGAACCAACTAACTAGAGTATTTACTCAGAGGGTTTGGTTTGCCGCAAAATCTCTCTCAGATTTTACATCACATCACTTACACGCGTAAAAAGTCGTCACTTATACATAACTAGCTGACCCGCTCGCAACTTCGTTTGCGTTTATACTCTTATTTTACGTATGTCCTTTCAAATGAAATGTTTCCCAAGCCTGGTGATTTGACACGGAACCCTAAATATGAATGGAATAAAAACTATATATACTACTACATATTACTACCCCGTAATGTAGTCATATGTAGGTACCTGTTCCCGTTCCCGCTCTCACTCCTTTTTTCGTTCCTGTTTCCGTTGGCGACCCGCCGCCAAGTTAACAGCCGGTATAGGTATGATGAATTTTTAAATGCCTAACTCTTGATATGATTGGTTACCCATGCAAATTTTCATCACATAAATCACCCTCCTTATGTTTCATTTTCGCTACAAAAAGCAGCAAGTCCTTCTCCAAGGTCCCACCCATGGTTTAGCGCTTTAGGCGTTTATTTATTTTCGTTAGTCTCTGTAAAAAAATCTCAAGTCTTTATCTAAAAAAAACTTGCTATCCCCATGGTATTCAAATATCTAAGAACAAATGAATGAAATCGAAATTTCGAATTTCTAATCCGATTTAAATATTATGTTTTAGTTAACATTCCAAATTTGAAGAGTATTGCATTGCACCAAGGTTTTAAGGCTCCCCCACACAGGTGTGTTATTATCGGCGATAATATCGCATGCTTTATTACGATAATGCGTCCCTATTTCTTACACATAACTGCGTTATCGCAACTGTATTTAACTTTTTAGCCGTCCTAATACATAATGTACTAAAATTCTACAGATCTCACACGCCGCGCAACTATCAAAGGCATTGAAAATATAATTCAGAAATAAATTTTGACTTTATTGTACTGACGAAAAAGTAAACGGAGCGCATAGTGGCTTCGCGCGTAAAGGCCCTTCCACTGCCTACAGTTTTTGTCAGTCTGCCTCCTAAGGTGGCTCAAGCTGTAGCTTAATTCAATCTCGAGATATTATTTTTTCCGTTTCTTGAATAGCGAGCCCTAAAAAAGTAATTGGGAAGTTCTCGATCCAGCGAAAATTGTTGAATTTTGACAAAGGACAATGCCGTCTGATGTATGGCGCTCGGTACCAATGCATAAGTGATTGCGTCAAAACGAAACCTATTTTTTTCGAAAGATATTAAACTGTTATTCATGGAATACTAAGTCTTTTTTAAGATAAACGTAACAAATTGTTTTTACTTAATATTAGTTCTAGAGTTTATTTAAAAAAAAAATGCTTTTCCGATACCTTGTGTTTTCAGTTTTGTCTACATAATTATAAGTATTGCACTATAAACATTTAACTATGATACTATATCTATAAGAAAAGGTTTATATACCTCACACATATAGGTAAAAGGGTGTTTTAACTTCTACTTCGTAGGTAGGACATTACCATTACATACCTACATTACTACTACTGTTCTACTTTATATTATTTTCAAATAATGATAGTGACGACCAAGTAGATGGGCATTTACATCATTTATGGTTATAATAGGTATTAGTACTTACTGGTGAAGGTGAAATCCAAGCTAAGATCCAAGATCTTCACACATTCATCACAACCATGAAAAGGCCATGGATGCTTCTTCCAAACTATGCTGGTTTCGCTTCACCGGTTATTAGCAAACAGTTGATGCAACGATTGTTTATCGTACATTATTGTGATGATGTCTAATAAAATATATATTTACAGGATAAACACTGTTACACAATGCCACAGAACACTCTAGCGAGAGCATATTAAAATATAGGAGGTAGTTTAGTAGTACCACAAAAAAGGTTTTGATCCAACTTCTTTGATTATACAAAGTGAAAGAATTCTAATGTTTTCAGTCGATTCTACCGTCTAAATAATTAAAAGTGAGAGTGGTTGCAGTGTCATGGCGCCGTGCGCCGGAAACCAAATCAACGAAAGAATTTTTTATGTGATTATTAATTGAGTCGGTGCGTAAAACTAAAGAAAATGTTAATGTTATAAAATAAAGGAAATTTTATGGGATACGTTTGTTTTGACGCAATTGGTACGGGTTATCGGCATTCTCCTTTGGAAAATCTCAAAAAGTTACCACCGATTTTGGAAATCCCTCCGGCAGATGCAAATATTGACATAATTGTGACCGATCATTTAATTTACCTACACATCTTTTTTTAATGCATGTGACGAATTTACTTTCAATGTATAGAGTTTCAAAAATATGACGAATTTACTTTATGACAAATGTACAACCCCTCTCATATCTGCGAAACTACAGGCAAATGTCAGAATTTCATGAATCGGGGCACTATACTCGATCAGAAAAACTTAAACTGAGTTAGGGGCCATTTTGTAGCACATCACATACAATGTACTATCTTAATATTAACTATTAATATTCTATGTACCATGTACCAATGCATTCCTAAATGTTGATGTTGTTGCAAATAAATATTTTTTATTCTTTATTCTTATTGTTTATTCTAAACATTTTCAATGTTTGCACATGCGATATTACGATATATTCTGTTATATTGTCTGATATTATCGTCGATAATAAATAACATACATATGCCCACGCACCTATGTGTAGGAGCCTTTATGTGAGAACAACGTTTTTTGAATAAATTTGGAATGAGTTTTCAAACACGACAGTGTCAAAATAAAATGGCATAACAACGTCACTATAAGGAGTATTGATATCAACTTCGATGCAAATCACCCCCAAAATAACTTTCTACTCCTTTTTAACCCCGTTAGGCGATGAGTTTCAATAAAATACGAAACACGTCTTCCATCGATTCTGTTAAAGAATATTTATGCAAAATTTGAAGTAGAGTGGACCAAGGAATCACGTTGTCCCATACAAACTTTGCCGCCGTTTTTCACCCCCTTGGGGGTGGAATTTCGGAAAATCTTTTCTTACCGGATGCCTACGTCATACAAAGAACACACCCTCCCAGTTTCAGGTTTCTACGATCAGCGGTTTAGGCTGTGCGTTGATCCGTCAGTCATTCAGGACAAAGGATTTTCTAGTATAGATTACCCCCCCAATAATGTATTTTTTTCATAAACCTGGTATGCGGTCTTTTATTATTTAATTTTCAAAGTGTTCTGACGAAGTTTAAAGAAAATCACACCACGCGTTAAGATTTTCCAATACAAACTTTACCACCCCATAGCAACCCCCTCGAGGACTATTACAAATTTTCAATGACACCAATCTTCATTGATTGTATGGAATATTACATGTCCCATGTTTCAAGTTTCTAAGTTCAAGGAATACGATTTTTCATACAAATATTTTTACCCCTTTTCACCCTCTTAGGAGTTGAATTTCGCAAAATCGTTTCTTAGTGAGCGCCTACACCCTACAATGAATACTTGTGCCAAATTTCAAACCTCTAGGCCCTGTTGTTTCTGAGATTTCGTGATGAGTGTGTCAGTGAGTGAGTGAGGATAGTTCTCTTTTATATATATAGATTATACAATTATTAGTCACACGCTCTCTCGTGTCAAAGCTATTCGCGAACTAGGTATATTAATGGACAGCCAGCTTTCTTTTAACATGCATATCGATAAAACCATACAAAGAGCCCTTACAAATCTTGGCTTTATAACGAAACCATTTAAAAAAAGACGTGTGTGTGGCACTCTGGGACTGCCGCGGTAAAGCTATTGCATAGCATTTTGTATCAACTTATGCAATTATAATTATTTATTTATTTTATTTATGCAGTATTTCTTTTTCTTTGATATTAATTCAAGTTACACTTTTTGAGCGTGGTGATCGTCTCGATTCGTGCGAGCTTCGTAGAGTCGTACAATACGTCTAGTTGCACGCACACAAACACCGTGTCGAAGACTGCCGAAAAGAAACGACGTTAGACAATGCACGGCCTTCAAGCCACACCTCCGTGCCCGTCGGAGTGGGGAGCGTGAGGTTTTTTTTCGTTACGGAATTTCTGGATTCGGTCCCCGCGCTCAAGGCCCTCGATAGAAGCTATGCAATAGCTTAAAATGTATACCTTTTAAACTACTTTACTTTAGTTTCGTAAGGTCCATACTAGATTTTGGCAGCACACTCTGGAACCCTTTTTATAAAGTACACATAAAGAGAATGTGAAAATGTGCCGAAGAAGTTTATTAAATATCTAAATTTTCGTAGTAATCATTGTAATCAATCATATAAATAAAGTGTCTCTCAATCGACTAAGCTTACTTTCTCTTCATCATCGACGTACTCAATTCGACATAGTTTTTCTTTATAAAATTATAAATTTTAAAATCGATAGCAGTGAGCTCTTATCCAAAATTAATTTTGTTTAAAAGTATAGATTACCAATAAGATCTAGACGTAAACCACGTTTGTTTGCTTCTCCACGCCTTAATAAAAACTACACACGCAACAATTTATTTTATCGTAGTACGGACATCTTTAACAAAAAGTTCACAAACATACATCTGTTGAGTAGCACCCTCAATAAATTAAAACAAAACATATTTTTCTTGTCCGAGTACGATAGCTGGCTGACAGTTCTTGGAGGTTTGTATTATTATAAAAATATATAAGGTAAATAAATGGCTAAGTAGGTGGGTGCTCTTCCTGCTACCTATTTAGTTAGGTAGGTAGCAGGTTAGGTTAGGTTTTATGTACATAATAAATAAAAAAATAAAAATAAATTTATTTAGTTAGTAGGTGGTTGTAATAATAAGTAGCTAGTTTTTAATAACAAAACGAAGACTTATTAATGGGAGGTAGATATATCTTTGTTTCTCTTTTTATCTCTGTGTTCTTGTTTTAGTTCTATGTATAGGCAAGTAAATAACTTGCCCAACTAAGTTTTAAGCAAATCTAATTTAAAGTTTTAGTAAGTTTTGTTTGTAACCTCCAAAATAAATTTAGGTAGGTACTATCCAGGTAAGTAGATTTTAATGATTCACTTAGAACAGTTCATCTTAGGTTAGGTATTCATTTCTTACCATGTTATTCTTATAACTTCTACTTACGTCATAAATCGGTAGCTCATTACTCATATTTACAGTAATTTAGGTAATTAGTGCAATATGTGGGTACTTATACTTAATTTGACGGCCTCTGTGGCGCAGTGGGCGAAAGTCCGCCTGAGACGCAGAAGGTTGCGGGTTCGATTCCCGCTGCGGGACAAATGTTTGCATGTTCTGTAGATATTTGTCTTGGGTCTGGGTGTTTTCTATGTATGATAAGTATGTATTTACAAAAAAAAAATATATGTGTAGTATTTCAATCATGTGGTTCCCATAATACAAGCTCTGCTTAGTTTGGGTCTACATGATGCTGTGTGATTACGTCCGACATTATTTATTTATTTAATTAGAATAGGTACTAGCTAGTTGAGTACCTAGCTGCCTGTTTAAGTCTTTATAACTCTCCACGTGGTAATAGGCAATTCATTAAGTATGTAGGTACTATAAAGGTATGTTTACTAATATGCTCATATTAAGTCAATGGGTATATTACATCAAATGAATGTAGTGGGTATTATATTATAACCTACTACTTCATTTTTCATTTCTACTGGTACTATATGCACATGGATAATTCTAACTTAAATTGCATACGTATCTCATGCAGCACTTTAATTGTAATTTTCCCGAAATTGTAGGTCCGTGGTACACTTCTATACTACGTACCTACAATGAAGTATAAATAAGCTCGATTTAAGTTTTTTTTACTGTATAATTTTTTGGGCACTACTTTGGTCTTTATATTAAGTCCTATAATATCAATATTTCTGTAATGTAATGACTGTTTGTGTCATAATACAAATAAACATAAACAAACATTTTCAGCTAGTAGGACGACGTGGTGAATTCTGTCGAAAGTCTTACTGTAATCCGTATAAATTACGTCCACTTGGCCACTGACCTCCATGTCTCTACTTATATCATCCGTATACGCCGAAGAAACTCGTGTTTGTTTATTATCTTTTTGTGTAAGAAAAGTGTGTTTAATAAGCTCGAGTAAATTTGGTTATGAACAAGCCTTTCAATCACTTTCGTGAAAACACAGAGTTTGTAAATGGGTATATAATTGGTGACCTCACGTTTGAACTCTTTCTTGTGAACTGGACTAACCGATGCTGTGTTCCATACATCGGCAACGACACCCTCGTTAACGGAACGGTCGAACGATAGCACATTATCGCGTTACTTGTCGGCATTTACCGCAAGATCAAAGGCGTCAGACTACTGGATGAAAGTACGTTTTCATACTGTGCTATCGCTCTTAGTCTACCTCCGGAATATAAAGTGCATCACATGGTTAGTTAAGCTTTTGATGAATCCTGAACCTGGCGCACGCACGCCAGCCAGGCCCCTCACCTGGCAGCGCGTAGAGCGGCACGAGCAGCGCGGGCCGCGAGTAGAAGGCGAGGCGCACGTGCGCGGCGTGCAGCACGGCGGCCACGCACGCGGCGCACGCCAGCCCCGCCGCCTGGCTCAGCAGCCAGCACGCCGCGCCCGCGCCCACCTGCCGCCACCAGCCGCCGTAACTCAGCAGCACTGCGGACGGCGCACGCTCAGAGCGGTCACAGGGCGGGGGCGGGGGCGGGGGCGGGGGCGGGGGTAGCGACACTCACGGTCCTTCTGCGCGCGGCGCGCCGCCAGGTGCACGTCCAGCAGCAGCAGCGCCAGCGCCAGCGCGGCGGCGGCCAGCGCGGCCGGCGCGCGCGCGCTCACCACCACCACGCCCAGCACGTCGAAGTACACGGGCAGCGCGCCCGCCGCCGCCCCGCCCGCGCCCAGCTCGCGCCGCGCCAGCAGCCCTGCACACAGCGCGCGTCACGTGGCCGCCCCGCCCGGGCCGTGCGTACCGTGCGTACCGTGCGTACCGTGCACTAGCGCCAGCACGTTGTCGCCGGTGCGCTGCAGCGCGGCGGGCGGCACGCGCTCGGCCGTGTCCAGCGCCGTGTGGTACACGTAGCCGTTGGCCGTCCACGCCAGGTCCACGCCTGCGGGGCACGCCACGCATTAGCCTCGCTCGCTCGCTCGGTGTCGGTGTCGGTGTCGGTGTCGGTGTCGGTGTCGCGAGGCGGTACCGGAGAGGCCGCCGAAGTCGCGGAAGATCCGGAAGTCCGTGTCGGCGGGCACCAGCCCGCTCTCGAACAGCTCCTGCGCCAGCGACGAGGCGAAGGGATGCGGCGCCGCGGCCGCGTACGTCTGCGGACACAGCACACGCGTCAGCGCGAGCAGCAGACGGCAGACGGCAGACGGCAGACGGCAGACGCAGACGCACCTCCAGGATCCAGGGGTCGCGCGGGCCGGCCTGGAACAGCACCTCGCGCCCGCCCGCGCCGCACGCCTCCACGTTGATGAACGCGCGCACTGACTTGGCCCACCTGTACCGGACCAGAGAGCGGGTTACTCGCACTCGCACTCGCACTAGCACTAGGTACTCATTATTATAATACAAGGCATTACTACACCACGCGATATTCAGTCTGTCTCAGTAACACTGTCTTCGTATTCTAATTCTAATTTGAAGTGGGGGGGGGGGGAGGAAGTTCTGCACCGACGCAACGTCCCGCATTGGGGTGTATAGTGCATTGCCTCCCTGCTAACCCAACCCCAGCCAGCCCAACTCCTTAAAATAACGAAGAAGGACTCTGGGTTGGAGGCAATATGGCTCTCTTGTTAACTGTGTAGTCAGTTGTTAGTTTTTGGAGGGCACTGTGACAGTCCGCAATCGATTTGGACCTGGTGTCTGGACTGCGGAGTGCGTTAATCAGTGCCGCGCTGTCTGTTATAAACAAGAGCTGTCATTTTTATTTTCTGTTAAAGAGGCGACAGTGTTTTTAATTGAGTAGTCTATCTCTGAGGCCCCTAAAAAAATCCTAGAGTTTCTGCCTGAAATGCTGTTGTGGTTCTGTTGAGATGCTGTGCTTTGGATAGCCCTGTTTCGGGGCAGTAAAAGCCACAACCTGCACCACATTTTGTCTTGGATCCATCTGTGAATATATGATAGATGGCGTTTGACGTTGGACCATGTATGTCCTCTATGTTGATTATCTGATACCCTTTGCTTGTAAGGTACGTTGTGGCTACTCTGTCCGTACCCTTCGATGCTTCAGGGATGATATCTGTTGCCTTATTCAGTATTTTACAGTGGTTTGTGGTCCTACTACTGCCTTTCCACTGGTCTATTGACTTTATTCTGAGTGCAGCGGCCATGTCTTCTTGCTGTATATGCAAGTACAGTGGCGTTAGTCCTAGTATAATGTCTAGCGCGGCTGATGGGGTTGATTTTGTGCAACTACTGATCATCGAGCATGCAAGTCTTTGTACCTGTTGTAGTTTGTTTATAGTTGTTACTTAATTTGTTCTCGGCCACCATACGACAGCAAGACTGTCTTACTGACTAACTAGATTTACTATGACCGACTTAGTGGCTTACTCTTATTAGTTATTAGAGTAAGCTGAGTGTAAGACAGTCTCACTGAGACAGACCGATGCCTACTTGTGCTGCGTGATGAAGCCATGCGAGCCTTGCAGTACATTCTCCTCTGCGCCGTTGAAGAGGAAGATGGCGTCGTGTCGCGGCGGGCTGCGTGCAGCCGCCAGCGCACGCAGCGTCTCCAGCAGCACGGCGCAGCCCGCGCCGTCGTCGCTAGCACCTACGCATGCGCACACGTTACAAGTGGCCGTCGTGTCGCGTGTCGCGTGTGTGCGTGTGTGCGTGTGTGCGTGTGCTACCGGGGCTGTCGGGCACGGTGTCGATGTGACAGTTGAGCAGCAGCGCCGAGCGGCGCGCTTGCGGCGCACGGTCGCCGGCAGCACGCACGCGCACCACCACGTTCTGCACGTCGTGGTACACGTGGTTCATGCCTGCAACGAGACACCTGCGCTATAGATGGAGAGCCCCTGCCTGACGACGGCAGGCGGCAGGCGGCAGGCGGCAGGACACGGACCGTCCATGAAGGCGAGCGGGAAGGCGCCCGAGACGCGCTGCACGTCGATGTCGAGGCGCACGTGCGGCGAGGCGAGCCGCGCGGCCTCGCGCGCCGCCGCCACCACCAGCCCCGCCGCCACCACGTCGCTCTCGTAGCTGCCCGCCACCTGCAACACGCGCGCCGTCACCGAGCGCCCCGCCCCGCCCCGCGCCCCGCTCCCCGCGCGCACTCACCCGCGGCCCGACGGCGGTCAGGTTGAGGAGCAGGTCGTGCGCCCGCTCGCCGCTGAAGGCGTCGGGCGGCGCGGCGCGCGACAGCGGCGCGGGCAGCGCGAGGTCCTGGCGCGCCGCCAGCGCCAGCGCCGCCGCCGCCGCGCCCAGCGCCGCCACCAGCCAGCGCAGCCCCAGCGGCTCGCGGCGCACCACGTTCTCCTTCACCAGCTCCTCCGACCGCTCCTGCTCCCTCACATTCATGGATTCAAATAGATAACCTACAGCGACGCCGACGACACCAGCCGTCCGACGCTGGATACAGGCCTTCCCTGATGAGACGGGGGATAGGCCCATGATGATGTGTATAAGATATAATATGTACCTATATAACATTACATAACTTGGACCTATGACATCGCAACACTTTGATGTAAATAAACTTATTAAAAAAATTTAAAGGATTTAAAACAACTTACTGCCTTAATAGCGAACATTTTTAGATATTTAATTCAAAGAGAAAATGCTAGGAACCTACTCATCGTCGTAAAACGTAAATAGAAAAGTTCTCTGCAATCTTTAGTATTAAAGATGGGTGTACCTCAAGGATCAATACTTGGCCCTGTCCTATTTTTAGTCTACATTAACGACCTACCTCGACTTGTGAGGGTCAACCACGAAATTGTGTTCTTTGCAGATGACAAATCTCTTTTATTTAAATTAAAGCGACGGCAGATCAATATTGAAGACGTTCACACTACGATAGCGAAAATTGTTGTTGTTGTTAGTTATTTGAAAATTGTTTGTTGGTTTGATTTAAATAATTAATTACTGATGGGTCTAAAAGGTATCTCTCGGTTTCATAGAAATTGTATGACAAACTTTTTTTTATTTGTATGAAATCTTTCGTTTTGATTTGGTAAAAGTTACTTTGGGAAAAGTGTTCCTGTTGGGAAAATAGATTCAATTAAGACAAATGTCGTTTTTCAGGCTGGCTGTACATTATTTCAAAATTCCAAAAATGCAATCGTTTATTTCGTCAAAATAAACCTATACTTTCCTAAGAACAAAACCTGGTTTATTAATTTATCTGTAAATAGATTCAAAAATGTTGTTCAACATAATCTCCGTAATAAAGCATATTATAAAATTTCTGATTATTTATTAGATGAATGGATGCGTTGAGCTTAGAACAGGGCGCAATGGCGCTCATAAGGGGAAGCCTATGTCCAGCAGGGGACTGCTATAGGCTGATGTTGATGATGATGATCATCAGATGATTAGATGAAAAAGCTTGAGATGAAACTGTCTCCTACTCCCACAAAAACAATGTAATAGTAACAATGTATGAATAAAGATCTTTTCTGAGTTACACGTTAGATCACTTGGGTGTACACCTTTTTTTTTCTAGAGATTAGACCATTCGAATTACCTACTAAAAGGTACCCCGACCATACGGTAAACAGTCTGTCTTAGTAAGACTGTCTTACTGACTAAGTAGTCAAGCCTAAAACTGACTTAGCGTCTTACTCTTTATAAATTTTTATTTTATTTTATTTTATTTTTATTTAAACAAGGATTCACAGTTTTACAATGTTAAATTATAGGCTAGTTAAACATAATTTGTACATAAACCAATTTGAATCCACATTTTGTAAACAAACTACGCTAAGTGTAAGACAGTCTTACTAAAACAGACTAAAAGGCTTACTATACCATGCGGTATTCAGCCTGGCTCAGTAAGACTATCTTACTGAATAATTAGATTTACAATGACCGACTTAGTGGCTAACTCTTATTACACCACGCTAAGTGCAAGACAAGTGTTTCCATCCTGTCATCTAAATTCACAAGGAAACAAGGCAAGGACATGTCCTCCATAAGATGTATACCATCTCAGTGGCAGGTTTGGTTACCGGAGTAGGTAAACCTTTATTTACCTATAATATTGCTGTAAAAACTATAAAAGGATTAGAAGATATATTCTATTGTAGGTAATGAAATCCTGATTGAAAAACTTACCATTTTATGGTACATATTGGTAGGTAATAATTAGCCTTCAAGAAGTAATAGCAGTGAAGGCTGTATCCAAGCCAGGATACAGCACAGAACTTAAAACTTAAATTTATGAATTTATTACTATTTTACCAATGCCATAAAATACTGTGGTGGAAACATAAACAAACATAAAGTTATGTTTTTTTGTTTGTACACACAGATGTCAAAATTTCGTCGGGCACATGCATCTAAAAAAGTTTAGACAATATTTTATTAAAAACTACATTGTATTCATTTGGCCGGGTTGGGTTCAAGCGCAGAACCAGTGTTGCCGGCAGTCAAACCGAAAATGATCCGAAACCGAGGCTCAAATAGTCCGAAATGGGACAAAAAACGTCCGTTTTGTAATTTTTGTTACACTTATATTTTACTAATAGCAATTTTAATAGATGAATTTTAGTTTGAAACGTACTACCTATATAGTTAGAACATAGTTAGTTGATTTTAAATTCATATTTACAATCAAATCAAGTTCCATTATGTGGACCTGAAATAATTGTTAATACATAGGTTAAAAATTATGTTAATTTTTTTAGATAGTATATTATTATTTTCGTACATGTTAGGTTTGTACTTACTTAAAGTAAACTTATATATTTTCAGTTATTATAATGTTTTAATTAATGCGTGACAGTTGATCATGAACTTTTCCTTGTAATATTTATTAAAATCTGAAGTTATAAATTCTGGTCACTTTAAATTATTATTTACAACCAAATCAGGTTCTTGAAGTGATTTGAATTTTTCAATATTGCTTGATTGATAATTATCATTTGCTTTTATTCAACTAACATTCATTTAAGAAACCTGGAAAATGAAGAACAATAATACTTTAAAAGTTATGAATTTTTGTATAGCATAATTTATTGCCCTACAGAGTACAGACACATATCTTATGTCAGGAAACTAATAATATCGTTGTCAAAATACAATAACACAAATCATACATTTTGAAATGCTGTTAAAAAAATACCCTTATCTCACATGCAATGCTGAATCTTTATTTTTATAGGAAAGCTTTGCAGAAAGCATCTTTTTTGTAGGCTCAAAATTAATCACACTATCAACGTTTTTTATTCCTTGAGATAGGGCCATTAGTGCAGAAGGTGAAAGTGAAAGTGAAAAATTCTTTATACAGCCTACGCAAATTACAGTACACTTTGAATCGTATTTTTTTTAATTTACACCAATTCGTAACCAAACAGAGAAGAATTGGCAAGAAACTCTGCTAGGCTTATATTTTTTTGAATGTCACTTTTACAATATTTTTCTTAACTATTACATTGATTTTGAGGGAGTTGGAGACAGTTTCATCTCAAGCTTTTTTGTCATCTAAATAATCAGAAATTTTATAGTAAGCTTTATTATAGAGGTTACCTTAAACAACATTTTTAAATTTATTTATAGATAAATTAATCACGTGATTTGGGATTTTGTTAAAGAACCGTACGTTTTGCCCTTTAAATAATTGACTAACATTATGGAGCCTTACAGTAGGAATAGCAAGTTTAACTTTATTTCTTAACACTAGAACATTATGATTGTCGCAATTTTTTTTTTTAATATAATAATATGTTTTCGGACATACATTACGTTTTCATATATATATTGACACGGCACAGTGGATATAGGTACGTAGTGTTCGTTCGGGCTCATTTGGATTGCAGTAATTGGATTCATTAAGTGGACCCGGACTGATTGCAGCAGAGACGCTCCCTACATCGGCCACAAAGGATATACGTAGTATCCTGCCACCAAGTAAGGTCTTTTATTATTATCATTTAATCCAAGGACATGGAGAAGCTGATGAAAACCCTAGGAGAAATCTTCAAATAACTAGTAACTTCTCCAAGGATTCAGCTAGTCGTAAGAATCGAGAGTACATAGAGACACGCTTGGTTAGGTTAGATAAACTTTGGGTAGAATTTAAACTTGCCAATGATAAGGCAGCCATATACGAACAGGCAGATCATCTTTATTTCTCGGAAAATCAGTTTTTACTTTAAAAAAAGAAAATATCGTCATTTCCATTGCCTCGAGAGATGGACAAACAACATGACATACCCGGTCCGTCTACAGGAAAACAGGCGAGAAAAATATAAAACCATGTAAGAAGATCGTGCGTTTCTCTTTGTAAAAAATCAGGTTAAAAATCCAGCCCTGGCCACACGCACGTACTTCAGAGCATTCCACCGTACTACAGCTAACATCAAGGTAGCAGAGATAAAGGTAAAGTGGGAATTTATTTTATTTTATTTTGTTAAGAAAAGAAAACACAAGAGGAAGAGTACATTAATAATAACTAACATAACTATAGATACAGTGTACTGTACTGATCTAAAGGAATTGATAGGAATTGGAGGATAGGCTAAAACGCGTGCAGAAAATATGGGATGCTATTGAATCGCTTCATCTTCAAATTGAAAATATTCTGCAAGGGTCGGATCTACGAGGAGGAGTACTTTTATTAAAAAGACTTGTATGAAGCTTCTATTAAGGCTCTCAATGAAAAGTTGGCGTTTACCGCTCATCTTCAACATTCAACTCCGAAGCTTGAAGTTCCTGAGTTCTCAGGTAGTTACACTCAGTGGCCTACATTCTTAGATCTTTTCTCCGGAAACATACATAATAAAGGGGTGTAAGGGGTTCCAACCCCCATCTCCGGAACCCAAGCCAACCTCACCTGCACGTGGTACACCCTGCTAACTAACAAACCGGGCTCTGGCGACCGGCTGATTGCAGCATAGCGCAGCCTAACACCGGCACAGCTAAATCCCCTGGCCGCCGATGGGCAGCAGCGTCGGTGGTGTGAGAAGCTGTACCCTGCGATCCCCAACCCGCATGCCTAGCGTGGGGATTATGGGCATATCCCCCTTCTTATAGGGGAGGCCTATGTCCAGCAGTGGACTGAATAGGCTGTTGTTGTTGTTGTATACATAATAAGCATCTGCTAACCAACTGCCAAAAAATGCAACACTTAAAGTGCAAGTTGAACCAGACCGGCTTATTCAACATCTACACATTTATCATCGGAAAACTACGAGACGGCTTGGGAGCTCTTAAATCAGAGGTACAATAACCCACAAGCTCTCTTAACAAATCATTTTGAATTATTTTTAAATCAGCCTATCCTAACAAAACAAACACGACATAAAACGGATTTACGATACCTCCATGGAAATCATTCACGCCATTCAAAATCTTGGAATCGATACAGCAACATGGGGACCCGCATTGATCCACCTCATCAGTAAAAAACTAGACTCGCAAACATTTGCAGATTATAGGGAAACTCGCAAGGCTCCGCGAGAAATACCAACACTCAGAGCTTATGGACTTTTTGGAAAGTAAGTTCATAGGTCTAGAACCCAATAACAAGAAAGAGCCATAAACACCTTATTACACAAGATCAGCTTCCTCTCATCCCAACCCACAACCTCACCACTTAACGGTATCAAACCTCAAGCCATAATACCATAGACACTATCACCTAAGCTACGATAAACCAGCAAAACGTGAATATCGCTCATACGCCTGCACGTGGACATGATTATTATTATATTGTAATAATAATCATGCATTATATCGATGTGAGAATTTCATAAAACTCAAACCCGCAGAAAAATTGAGCACAATTACGAAACTAGGTATTTGACAAACCGTACATACGGCATAATGATAATGATATGCTAATGATCCAGGACCTAAGGCAGAATTAGGTAGGACAGGTAACAACACGGATGTATGCAAAACCGACGAGTGGAGCAAGCAGCAATTTTTTTTTCTAGTGTATTAAATTTAATTTTCTTAAACTAGGTACAAAAATGTAACGAAGGTAAAAAAGTTCGGAAGACCTCATGATCCGAAAAAAGTCCGCTGAGACCCGAAAAAGTCCAAAAACGGACCAAAAAGTCCGCGCCTGCAACGCTGCCACGAAGAAGACACACACAGGCACACACGGTTGTCAACCGCTGTCAAGTTGCTATAGCAGGGCTGCCAGATGAAAGAAAGAAAGAAAATACATTTATTTTTACCCAATACAACTTTATTGAATACAAAAAAGTAGGTACTAATATCTAATATCTATGCAATAATAACTAATATCTATGCTATTATGTACTTAGTACAAAAATAAGTCCCTGTTTCAGCTTCGTGCCGCATCGCAAGAAGGCAGCATCGAAAGAAAGGTGTACGCCAACCCATGACGCCAACTACAATAAATCGTATCCCAAAGTAATTCGTATTTCGTGGTTCGAAATGTGAACTGAAAGTTACAAAATAACAGCATTTGGTTAAATAAATATTTAAATGTGATTGATCTGAATGTTAATTTTCAGTTCCCAGAGTTAGGTAGGTCCATTAAAGCGTCTTATTATATAAGTAAAATCATTATTTCGTGGGATTTTAATCAACACCCTTTTAGGTGCTGACTAAATTGTATGATTATACATTGAAATGATTATATTTAAGGATAAAAGTTCTAAAATTTTTCATAAAAAATTAGTAAAATAAATTTTAGTAGCCTTTATAATTTAGTGATAGAATTTTAGAAAACTTTGAGTACATTTACCTAAAATTTACGCTAATTTGGCAACAACCGAATAGGAATTAGGGTTTTGTTTATTTGTTTATTTATTAAGAATCATCAACATAATATACACCCATAAAAATTAAGTAGTAACAAGTAATATGACATTAATTTAGTGCTACTATAATTAAAGATGATAGACAACATGCATAAAAGAATGATACTTGGATCGAGCGAGTAAAAAATAGAGTAAGTAAATAATAATTTAAGATCTACGAAAGAGATATGAAGCAGCATGCACTTATTTAACAAATCAAAAAATATATAATTAATTTACAAAAATCTAATAAAATTATGTAAAAAAAATAAAAATTAATTAATGTCAATATTTACAATAAAATAGAAAAAACTTATTTACAATAAGTTATGGATTTAAAAATTAATTAAAAACTCACTAAAAACTAAAATTGAACAAACAATAAAATATAAAAGAATAAATTAATAAAAAAAGAATTATGACACAAAATTATTTTTAAATCTATTGATAGACCCTGTGTATATGTCCACTCCTTTGTTTTTAGCTGCAGTAGTGTATTGGCGAACAAGCCTATTCAGCGGCGCATTATGGCCGAGATTTGTTTTGGAAGAAGTAGGCTGAAAAACATTGAACCTCGAGGCCCGAGGTAGCCTTGAAGGTGCACAAAAATTGAGAGCAGCTAGTAACTCCGGAGTGTCCAAGATGCCATTCGCAAGCTTATACAGAAACATGTTGTCTAGCAAGTGTCTTCGATCTGCTAAACTGGTCATTTTAAAGTACCTCAAGCGATCCTCATAACTGAGCAAAATATTACCTAGATTGCAAGAGTATGTAAGGTGCCACAGAAACCTCTTTTGAACACTTTCAAGTAATTTTTTATATACGTCATAGAATGGATTCCATGCAACACTGCAGTACTCGAGACCGCTTCTGACAAACGAGTTAAAAAGAATAGTTATTACTTTAGGCGATTTAAAATCTCTACAATTACGCAGAACAAAACCGAGACTCATAAAGGCTTTGGTTGTGATGCTGTCAATGTGAAGGTTTAGGCGTAGTTTGCAATCAAGAACAATGCCTAAGTCTCTAGTACGATCTACTTGGTTTAATATATCATTATTTATCAGATAATTTGATGAATGGTGATTTTTTGTCCTGGAAAATCGCATATAAAAGCATTTCCCTGTATTTAAGTGCATGCTGTTATTAGTACACCATTCGCTTAAACGATCCAAATCCCCCTGTAGTAGCAGAGCGTTACTAAGTCGTCAGCGTATAAGTAAAAGTTTAAGTGCAAAAAACAATTAGAGATATCATTAATAAATATATTGAAAAATAAAGGACCCAAGTGCGAACCCTGTGGAACGCCATACTCACCAGGAAATAGATCGGATGAAAAACCGTTCACCACAACCCTAGAATTTCTACCAGATAGATACGACCGACACCAAGACAGCAAGGGTCCAAAAATACCATAAAGAGAGAGCTTACGAAGTAAGACTTCATGGTTTGCCCTGTCAAATGCTTTACTGAAGTCGGTGTAGATCGCATCCACTGAAGAGCGTTTATCGAGGGAAGTAGAAATTTTGTCAACAAAAGCTACAAGGTTCGTTGCAGTAGACCTAGCTTTCACAAAGCCATGTTGTTGGGGATGAATTAGAGCTTTAAAGTGCCATGATAGAATGGGGTGAAGCAACTGTTCAAATATCTTAGCAAATATGGGGAGAATTGAAATGGGTCTGTAGTTGATTACCAGCTCGTTGTCGTTATTCTTGAAGATAGGAACCACTAATGCTTCTTTCCAAAAACATGGAAAGATGCCAGTGCATAAGGACTTATTAAAAATTAAACAAAGAGGGAGAGCTAGCACAGAAGCACATTTAGTCACAAATACCGAAGGCAAGCCATCAAAACCTGCTCCTTTAGAATGATCCAGTCTCTAGTTAGTTTTAGTTAGTTTAATACCGATTTTTAGTTAGTTTGGTGCCAACCGAATTGCCATCAGTATTTACAATACAGATCCAAAGAGAATCACTACGTAGTACGTACAGATCGAGACTGACGAGAAAAAATAGGTTTTTTATTTTGACAAGTCGCAATCATTACTGAAAAGAAAAATAATAACTCTTAAAATGCACACAAATACAGCCTTTATAAAATATGATTGCTCAAAGGGTCTTCAATCAAGTAAACGATCTAGAGACAAGTTAACGACTCCAAAAATAACAGATAGGTATCTACATCTACCTATGTGGTAAACGCATAGATCGTACGGGATAAATTGATAGAAAAAAAAGGTTGATTATTATATAAGAACAAAATATAAGCAATTATTTTTAACTTTGTAGTTTTTGTTTTTGAAGTCGGTTTATTTTTATTTTAAATTATTGTTTATTTCCGAATTTTAGTGAATCTGACTTTAAGACGAAAACTATAATTTAAATGAATTTTATTTAAAGTCCATACAATTTTCTTTCCCTATTTTCTCACCCTAAGGATTGGCGATTTTAGGCTACTTTTCAATAGAAAATTTGGCGATTTCATACAGCTTTCGCCTGGCAGCCCTGAAAACTAAATGTCATCAAGTCATCAGTACAGAAAGGGTACAGAATGTTTTCAATTCAATTGGTGTGCTTTTTTTACGCTCGATCCGATTTCGTGGATCGTAAAGCCTCGGTCCGATCCGCGGATCGGATCGCATGCATTTGATCTGATTTTCAAAAGATCGATCCGAAAGATCGTATTCAAAATAATCATTGAATTATTACACAAATACATTACATTTATTTCAAACAAAATAGCTAACCACAATTAGAACGCAACAGAAATTACCTACATGGACCTATGAAAATAAATTATGTAAAAACTAAAAAATAACACTGTAATAATTAAGATTAGCATTTATCACACAATAGCAAACGCCAATAATAATAACGATGAAAAGTGCCTACCGACACTTAGATGAAATATTAAACATAATACAAACCAAAGTTTTAGATTTAACTTTGACTTTAAAGTGTTATTGTCTTATATGGTCTGAAAACCACAATGTTTGTAATACGACCCGATTTTAATGTAGTTGTATCGAATCCATGCGATTCGATCCGAAAATCGATCCGATCGTATGCTTACGATCCGATCTTTGAAAAAATCGGATCGGATCGGCGCATCCTATTCATCACTATCACTCAATTCAATTCACAGACTACTAGACTAGGATGCTAACGATTCAATTTCATTCAATTCAACCTTGTTTGTTATGTCAGTCGTGTTGTGTTGTGTTGTGTTGTGTCGTAAAATATTTCCAGTTTCCAGCAGCGCTCGCCTCACCATGGGCGATTAGTGCATGTTTTCACTGTATTTGCTGTTCACAACCTAAAGACATCGGTGCCTAATGTGTATACACAAAACGCGTTGTATAGTGTAAACGTGGTTTAGGTGGTGGTGCTGGCGCTGATGTAAACATTCAGCAGGATGTCGGAGTGGGTCGGATACGCGGTGTCCGTGAACTGCGGCGAGACTCTGGGCAGCTACCAAGGGACTATCTTGGAAACGGACGGGGCTACCATAACTCTCACTAAAGCTTTCAGAAACGGGTTTCCCTATCCGAAGTCACAGGTTACGCTTAAGTAAGTGTACCTATATAGCAACCGTTCTGTCTGACGCAAAAGGATTAGGTTATAACATAAGGGTGGAGCATGGGTGGAGCGAAACTGGCAAAAAAAGTATTATTTTCTTTTTCAAATCTCCTTATTATTCTAAAAGCATATTAGACCAGGCGGTATTCAGTCTATCTTAGCAAGACTGCCTTCTTACTGACTAACCTAATACCGACATAATGGCTTACTCTTATTATATACTATGGTACGTGTAAGATAGACTGAATACTGCATGGTCTAATAAGTCTTTATACATAAGCATCATTAATGCAAATGCAACTCTCGATAAAGAGAATTACTTAATCCTTAGAATTTTAAACTCTTAACTCCATTTTCATAAATGTTCTATGTATCTGTTGTTGGTGTGTCGAAATAAATAAAATAAAATGAATACAAATAATAAAATAAGAGCTGCTGTGCCTTGGCGTAGCATCATGTCACAGGCCACAGTCAACATTCTAGGTCATAATTGTACCAGTAAATGGGAGTTCCTAATTAAAAATATATTTTAGACTTATTTGGTATAAATATTGTTTACGTAAGTACTTAAGCATTTACATATAAATATATTTCTACTGATATTTTTGTACAAAATTAACCAATAAGATTCGCATTTAACAATATTTAAAAAAAAAAAAAAAAAAATTATCAAGACATCATGGATTGTATTTAAGAAAATTTAATTATATTATTTATTATTTTCTATAGTAATGGGATCTTGAGTCTTAAAAAAAACAGGCATCTAGGATCTACCTACATGGTAAACACAAATATCGTTTGGGATAAATTGAGTAGAAAATAAGGTTGATTATTAGTAGTATCTATGAACAAAAAATAAGCAATTATTTTTTACGTTTTGGTTTACCAATCTGCGTTTTGGTTGCTGTTGACTTGTCGATAACTATGTCTACTTCTTCTTCAAACTCTGTTAAAGTTGACTTGTTCTTTGTTGATGTTCAACGAGCACCCAATGGTCTCTTGGAGATTATTTTCATAAGTAAATGTTGTACGTTTGTGGGTACTTGTCAAACCCTATTTCAGCAATAGGTCCTTAGTGCTAATAGAGTAAGTAGTTGATAAAAGTTGGTCGTATTTCACTACTTGTATTCCTACCAAGCTCAATAAACCAATTTACATAAACGTGGGTTTTACTGGACATAATAGCGAATAAAAATATAAATAAGAGTGGGCTGTATGACATTGTTGAGAGGTAGAAGCTGGATGCGTCGAGTTCAGAACAGGGCGCAATGCAATGGCGCTCATCGGGGGAGGTCTATGTCCAGCGGTGGAGTGCAATAAGCCGATGATGATGATTATGTATGACATAGTGTCGTGTGTGTGTGCAGTGCGGCCGACATCAAGGAGCTGCGCATCATCGAGGCGCGGGCGCAGGGGGCGGGGCGCGGCGCGGGGGCGGGGCGCGGCGAGGGGGCGGGGCGGGGGGCGGGGGGCGGGCGCCGCGCGCGCGCCACCGTCTGCGAGACGCTGCAGGCCAACCCCACCAGCTCGGGTCAGCACTCCACCATGCTTACAGCTTCTTCACTCGACAACTTACTGTACCATGCGGTATTCACTCTGTCTGACTGACTAATTAGTCAATCCTAGGACCCACTTAGTGGCTTACTCTTATTATACTACTGCTACTAAGACGGACAGAATATTGCGTGGTATAATAGGCCTTTCAACGACAATAGCGTCGTTGGTTATCAGATGCCAGTCTAAACAAGTTTATTGACTACGGTCAATTGAGCTCTTGCACAACTGTCATACCACCTCCCTACATAGTGAGAACACGATTTTTGACAAAACACATTGGTATTATTTATTATTATTAAGCCTTTATTGCCAACCCAATATACATAATTTAGTATTTCATAGTTAAATATTGTTTAGCATGCTATTAAATATATTAACATATAATTTAATATCAAATTGACATTAACATTCCATTCCTTATTATATCCTTTGTACTATTACTATCATTTAAATACTTTTAGTTGTGTGTATTATTCATCTTCTGATTATTATGCGACGGCGGCGGCGTGTCTTTGTGGTCTCCACTCAAGAACTCGTTTACCCCAACGGTTATCGGTTCTTCGGCAGATATGGCCAGCCCACTGCCCCTTCAGCTTGCTAATTCTCTGAGCTATGTCGACAACTTTAGTTCTATGTCGGATAAACTCGTTACGGCTTACGCGGCTCGGCAAACGAAGTGTAGTACGCCCTCCGGCCAGGTGGGGTGACGATCTGCTGGTAGAAGCTGGATGCGTCGAGCTCAGGACAGGGCGCAATGCCGCTCATTAGGGGAGGCCTATGTCCAGCAGTGGACTGCTATATGCTGCTGATGATGATGATGATGTGTCTTTGCGACATGAAGGCCTCCTCCAGCTCTTTCCATTTTATTCTTGTTTGAATTAATCTGTGCCATAATGGGCACGCATGCTTTTTTAGGTCATCACTCATCAGACCAACGTTTTCTTTGCCTTCCTCGTTTCCTCTTCGTTTGGAATCTAGGGGTCCATTCTGTTAAGTCTTTCGTCCATTTATTTCTATTGTCTCTCATCATGTGGCCTACCCACCTCTATTTGAATTTTTTTGCTTTTGAATACAACATCTTCTATTTTCGTGATTTCTCTTAAATCTACAGCTCTCTTTCTGTCTCTTTTTGTGTAGCCCAGTATACTCCTCTCCATGGCTCTTTGGCATGTGATCAGTTTTTGGTTTTGTTTTTGTGTGTTTGCCCAGGACTGGCACCCATAGATAAGAATTGGTAATATGCATGTATTGTATACTTTTCGTTTCATTGCAATATTATATTGATTACCTTTAAGCACTTCTTTGAGGGACCAAAATCTCTTCCAAGCATTGGCTACCCGTCTTTCTATCTCTGAATCCATTTGGTTGTTGAAGGCAATAAGTGCCTTCAACTTATCGCCTTCAACATTGGTATTATGTTTTGTCAAAATAATGGTTCATAGGAGTCTGATTAACATTTCAATTCAGTGAATCCACTAAAGTGGACTATGTTTATCAGACTTAGTTCTGAAACATGATCTGTGTTTAATGTTGACCTAGTGGAAACAGAGAGTAAGAAAAACTTAACAAATTAACTTAAACTAATTAATAATTTAATTCATCAAAAAGTATAGCTTTATTGTTCAGGTAACCGAGCATTCTGCAATAACGTGAACAACAGCAGTAGGAGTCCGACCGGGCGCGGCGGAGCCCCGGCCTCGTGTCCGTGCCCGGCCCCGGCCCCGGCCCCGTGCCCGGCCCCGGCCCCGGCCCCGGCCCCGGCCCCGGCCCGCTCCAAGCCGCTGGAGATCCAGCCCCCGCGCAAGGCGCACAATCACGCAGGTTCGAGTGCAGCCGCATTTTACGCCACTAAACGAATGCTATGTTCCGACCGGTAGGATAGATAATAGATAATAGATAAGCTTCAATGGGGCGCTCACATAGATGGGTTGTCGAACAGACTCAGTTCTGCAGCATACGCAGTCAAAAGAATCCGTCAACTTACTGACGTAGAAACGGCTAGACTAGTTTATTTCAGCTACTTCCATAGCATTATGTCGTACGGCATTTTGTTGTAGGGGAATGCTGCAGATATCAACACCATATTTGTGTTGCAGAAGAGGGCTGTTCGTGCAATTTATAATATGGGCCCCAGAGAATCACTTAGAACTAAGTTTAAAGAAATAAATGTTATGACAGTGCCGTGCCAATATATATATGAAAACTTAATGTATGTCCGAAAACATATTAACATGTTCAAGAAAAATAGCGACTATCATAATGTTAACACTAGAAATAAAGATAAACTAGCTGTTCCTACTGTAAGGCTCCATAAAAATCCCAAATGACGTGATTAATCTATCTGTAAATATATTCAAAAATGTTGTTAAACGTAATCTATGTAATAAAGCTTATTATAAAATATCTGATTATTTAGATGACAAAAAAGCTTGGGATGAAACTGCCTCCAACTCCATCAAAAACAATGTAATAGTTATTAAGAACAATGACGTTAAAAAAATATAAGCCAAGCTGAGTTTCTTTGCCAATTATTCTCAGTTTGGTCACGTTACGAATTGGTGGTAAATAAAAAAAAATGACGTTTCAAAGTGTACTATACAGTTCCTACTGAATAAATGAATTTTGAGTTTGAGTTTTGAGTTTAGGGACTTGTTGAAAGGTCAAACCTTTGATGAAAAATAAATCCAAAATTAGATTGTTGTTCGTTTTGATTATGTAATATTTTACTACCTACATACTGACACTATTATTAGTTTGATTTCTTTGTGTACTACTAACAAATATTATGGATTATAAATTGTTATGTGAAATAAATACATACATACAATACAATTAACAAAAAATAAAACAAAACTGAAAATAAACAAGACAAAAAGTTTTCACTTTAAAAAACTTATACACATGTATCAGTTTGTACAAGTGAAAGCCGGAATGATCCGGCGGTGTACATGTACAGTGTACAGTGTGCAGTGTACAGTGTAAGCGCACATTCCACTCGCGTCAGCAGTTTACGCCGGCGATCGTCACGAGCCGCGCGTTCATCGCTCAGTTCACGTTAGCACTTTCACCGGCGCGTGTCTCATTGTATCGATATGTCATTACCACCATCATAGTAGTCTCGTTATGACTCATTTATAATAAACTATCGAAACTATTCTCATTATCATTTAAAGGTGTAACTTTTTACGTCTTTATCATAGATGGTAGGCGGACGCCGGGCATGTACCATGACTCATCGATCTTTTCTCTCCGAGCAGGCAGCTACGGGTCCGGCTCGACTCCCAAGAGCCGCGGCGGCGGGTTCGGCGGGCGCGGCGAGTCCACCGGCGTGCCGGGCGTGCCGGGCGCGCCGGGCGGCGGCGCGGGGCACGAGCGCGCGCGCCGCCGCAACGAGGCGTGCTTCGGCGACGCCGCCGACCCCGCGCTCGACGACGACTTCGACTTCGAGGGCAACCTGGCGCTCTTCGACAAGCGCGCCGTCTGGGCCAGCCTGCGCCACGCCAAGGTGAGCGTCCGCCTCGCGCCCCCGACCCTCGCGCTCACCCCCGCTCACCCCCGCCGCGCCCCTTGCAGCCCGACGTGGTGCGCACCGCCGACGAGAGCAAGTACCGGCACGACGAGAACGTGCTGGGCGGCGGCGGCGGCGGCGGCGGTGGCGGCGGCGGCGGCATGCGCGTGCCGAGCGCGCTACGCGGCGCGCACGACTACGTGACGGACGCGGGCGCGCGCGTGCCCAGCGTGCTGCCGGCCGTGCGGAGGGAGCTGTGGCGCGCGCTGCAGCGGCACGGCCTGCTGGACTCCGCGCTCACGCTGCTGGCGCGCGCCGCGTGCGACGTGGCGCTGCGGCTGGTGGGCGGCGGGCGGCGGCTGGAGGCGCGCAACGCGCACCAGGCGCCCGCCGTGCTGGCGGTGGCGGGCGCGCACGGCGGCGGCGCGTGCGCGCTGGCGGCGGCGCGCCTGCTGGCGTCGCGCGGCGCGCGGCTGCAGGCGCTGGTGCTGGGCGCGGCGCCGGAGTGCGCGGCGCTGCAGCGCGAGCTGGCGGCGCTGGCGCTGGACGGCGTGCCGGTGGCGCGCTCGGCGGAGCGGCTCGAGGCGGCGGACCTGGTGCTGGTGGGCGTGCACGACCCGCTGGGCGTGGCGCCGGAGGTGGCGGGCTCGGCGCTGGCGTGGCTGGGCGCGTCGCGCGCGGTGGTGGTGCAGGTGGAGCCGGCGGAGGGCGCGGGGCCGGAGGCGCGCGCATGCGTGCTGGCGCTGACGGCGGCGGCGCTGGCGGCGGGGCGCGGCCGCGTGTTCCTGGCGGACGTGGCGGCGCCGCGCGCGCTGTTCGCAGCGCAGGGCCTGCAGTACCGCGCGCCCTTCGGCGCCGCGCCGGTGCTGCCGCTGCACCCCGCGCCGGACGACGCCCACGCCGACGCCGACGCCGAGCCCTGACCGCGCCCCGATCGACCTCAGCCTCTCGGACACGCGAGTGGATCTGCATCTTGAGACCTAAGCGAAACTGTATTTAATGTTGCAATATTGAATGTTTTTTTTAATTCGCATGTCCTGTGTGCGGATCATTGTCACCGTTAGTGCTGTACCAGCTGTAGCGTTGGTGGTGACGTCACTCGTCCCTCGACTCCCGCCGGGTCGCGTCGTTCGTCGATGGTCGCGCTACAGAAGTACAGATGATGACTATAGTTAATGAAGTGGTGTTGTGATAATGTGACGGCTCCGAGTGCCGCAGCCATCGTAGTACGTTGAGTTAGCGCATCGTTGCTGTGAGTGACGTTAGTACAAAATAACGTGACGTCCTGATTGTGAATCATGAATCATTCGAATTAATTTGATAATTTTATGTTATTATGACAAATAAGTATTAGAGCATTGGCTTCTCTCCACTGTATTTGCTTGTTGTTGCTGCTGTACCAAATATTTATTAAATACCTAAATAAATATGTGACGCTCATTTGACATGTAACGAGAGTGACAAGAGCAGCGCATACACGTGCCTACATTGTAGTGGGTCGCGCGCTGAGTCGCCCGGATTGAACTGGAGCGAGGCGCGCGGGACGCTCCTTTATGAACCAAACAGCGGTGTGAGGCGTGTGCGGGGAGTGGGGGGGGGGGAGGTATACGAGGTTCCCTGAAGCATACTATTATTATCCTGAATCGAAATCTACTATCGATTATATTTGTAATCAATTATTTCATAATATAAAAATCCTACTGAGCTATAAAAATATTGTAATAACTGTTTTAGTGGCAACTGTACAAGTTCAGAAGATAGTAGTGGCAGACGCGTGGCCAGCGTACCTACTTGTACATGCGCCACCAAAAATGAGCTTTTAGTTAGGTAGATACGAGAAAAAACGCTAATCTGAAAAAGCCCCATCACTCCAAAAAGTATCTACAGTGTGAAAAAGCCATTATCATCATAATTTTATGACATTGGGCACTTCTTTCTTTATCATATTTTATTCAGTGTGCTGTATGTTGTGTTCAGCAGAATTCTGTAAAGATTATTCAAAACAGATTATGTATGTATTTTTGTACGCATGTTATTAAAGTACTAAACAAAAGTGAACTATTTTAGCGAATATGTTGACATCTAATTAAAAGAAAGCAATAGAGCTGTGTTCTGTTCTGTGTGCGTGTGTGTGCATTAAGCACGAGAGTATCGTCCGTCGGGCCAACCGACGACGTTGACTATACTATGTTGCGCATTTGTTCGATACGTCCAAACACTCGCGACTCGCCGGGCCCTATTTCACGGAGATACCATTGCGCTACCAACATTATGTACGGTTGTTTGGCCAACTAAGCGGACCTAAAGGCAAGGTAAGGGCTAAGTTTCCCGGAACACCATGGCGCATGGCGCATGGCGGTGCAACCAGTTGCCGCGACAAACAAAATGCATGGAGGTCTCCGTTTGGTTGCGCCACCAGTTGGTTGAAGCGTCATTTACTAACTCAGTTGCACACCGAAATGATAAGTACATGTCCTGTTTTTACAAACTTTGACTGTTTGTCAATTAATGTTTGATTTCGACAGATGAAATGTCAAAGTTTGCAAATAAAGGTCCGGTGCCGTCCGTGTTACAGTAGACGAGGCGTCATGCGTCAGGTGACTAACTCTATGGAGTATGGAGCTGTATACATGTAGCTGGTAGCGGCGACTGGTACGGTCGCCCTGCGCCATGGGCTCCCCGTCAACATAGCCCTGAGAGCATAGCTATAAATAAGTATGTCGTTGGTAGCGCCGTGGTATCTCGGTGGAATAAGGCCCTAAAACACGACTATTTATTTAATGCAGTTTTCGTGTAATATTTACAAAATCGTATCAATTTAATTAAAAATGTCGAACAATAATGAAGATGTTTTATTTATATTAAGGGGAGCTCTTATTGAAACAAGTACATCAATAGTCCATCAATTTATTTAAAAAGTACATTCTCAAAAAGCATATTCCACATAGTTTGGACAACAGAACATGATTGTTAAGACTTACACAACGATACAACTAATATAGTCAACTATATACAGAGCGGCGCGCGGCGACGTCGCCACTCGCGACGCTCGCGGCTGGCGACTGGCGACGCCGACGCGACGCCTCAATTCCACACGAGACTGATCTAAAAAAGTTAAAGAGACGCAGGGACACGTCTCTCGTTTAGTTCCACTGGCTCTGCCGCTAACTATTAACTAACTGGAAATTATTTACAAAATCTGAATTAAATCTTTTATTAACAAAGAATTCATTGTAAAGTTTAAAAAATGTGCGCTCGCATCGCGACAGAGCAGACAGTGGCCAGGGAGGATGAGGAATGCTGCTGACGCGTCGCGTCGTCTGAACTCAACACATGCGCTTACCTAACTAAACACTGAGACGACACTTTGAGTGCGCTGAACAGTTCTATATTGCTGACTTATTGCTCTTATTAGATAAACTAATAGTAGTTCCATATGGCTACCACCGGAGAACAAAAGCTACCAAAGCTATTCACTAAACAAATATTTGATATAAATGTTTAAAAATATGTAAGTTCTCACAATAAATTTTGTTTTCATAAAACATATTTATGTAATGGGTAAAATTTGGAGGTACACTCGGAGCGCAGCAATCTTTGGCAGTAGGGGCGGGCCATGTGGTCCATGCGGGCCATGTGGGCCATGTGGGCCACGTGAGCCATTCAATACTATAGTTCTTTAATCTGGAACGATCCGTGTGTGGCTATGCGAAAGTCACTTGGACTTTGAATTCGGTTCCCTTGAGGAACGTTTAACTGAATCGCCCGATTCTACTGTACCTATTGCTTTGATCCAAACACAACAAAGTGAGAATGGACTCCAGTTAGCGACTGGAGTCCATTATCCTGGCTCATGCACTCTATCGGCCACGGTTAACCTACGGGTGTAAACTATAACAACTAGGTAAATTTTTGTATAAAATATTAAAACAGTCAGGTATAAAAAATATCTTCTGAAATTACCTACAAAATAGAAACTACCGGTGCCATTCGGTTCATCAGAACAATGGACAGGATCTACCCACACACATACAGAGAAGAATACATGTGTACTGACGCACTGGGCACACGCACACATACAATACGTATAACACTGGGATCACAAAGCATAGAAGAAATATTAAAATTCATTCATGCTCTGAACATCAACTCGTACGGCTGATCTCTACTTTCTTATGTCCAACATCATTAAGAAAGGGATGCACACTTCTCTCAATGCAACTTCAAACGAGTTCAAAAAGAAAATCGTATCAGGTCGCTCGAATCTAGTGCTGCGCGGTTGCAATAACGAAGTACGAAGTCGCAGCAATCGCATCGAGATAAATATGCATCCCTTATTAGC
The DNA here is from genome assembly GCA_951804965.1 of Horisme vitalbata. Taxonomy (NCBI): domain Eukaryota; kingdom Metazoa; phylum Arthropoda; class Insecta; order Lepidoptera; family Geometridae; genus Horisme; species Horisme vitalbata. The sequence goes on along the minus strand of OX638104.1, from coordinate 18,483,750 downwards.
TATGGACATATATGGACATAACGAAGTAGGGATCAGCCGTACGAGTTGATGTTCAGAGGATAGTGAATTTTAAGACCATCTATCTATCATCTATATCTGTGGATCACATCGACATACCTTACCGCTAACATCGCACATACACTTATCGTAACGCTCGGCTCGGCTCGACCCTCGACCTTCTCTTGGTAAAAGCAGGAAGCGTCCACACTTGCGCCGCCGCACTCCGGCCAGCGCCACACCGGCGCGCGTGTGGACGTCATCACACGACACACACCGACACGACTGATCGACTGACACGTGGAAGCGACACGACACCGCTGCGTCGCCGACGTCAGCCTGGCGACGCAGCTCGCCCGTCAGGTAAACGTTTACAAAAGTAGGTATATTATCTACATCTATTTATATTTCCCAAATTCTCAGACTAGCGTTTGATATCTTTCGACCTGTCCGATTACACTCATAAAATATTGTATAAATAATTTTAGCTATACGTCATGTGAACAGAACGCTGTAACAAATGGAGGGGGGGTGTGTGCGCACGCGCACGCCACACGGCGACAGATCGCTCGTTGCGCAGCTCCCCGACAACGTTCTCGTCACGTGACGCGACCTCCGCCTCAACACGTGCAGTGCTTGCAGACGCGACACGACACGACACGACACGACACGACACGTGGTGCTCCAGAACAACACATACGACGCCGCACAGTATCAACATTGAAACGCCTATTAGACCATGCGGTATTGTCTTTCTTACTAACACTTTCTAACTACTACTAATCAAGCCCAAGATCGACTTACGGTCGGATTCTATAATGTACTGTTACCGATGACGCTTCGTTTTTCCTTGAAAAACTGTCAAGTTTTAGAAGATTGTTAATTTTGTCAGTTTTCAAAGGAAAACAAAGCGTTATCAGTTACTGTATAATAGATTTCATGGCTAGTGGCTTATTCTTATCACACTACGCTAAGCGTAAGTCAGTTTTGAAGGCTTATATTAGAGCACGCGGTGTTCAGTCTGTCTTAGTAGGACCGTCTTACACTTGGCGTAGTGTGATAAGAGTAAGTCTCTAAGTCTGTCTCAGGGTTGAGTGAGCAGTAAGACAGAGTGAATACCGCGTGGTGTGCGAGGCGTTGCAAGAGGTTGCGATGGGGGTGCAGGTGTGAGTGTACAAGGAGGTGTCTACTGCTCCTTCCGGTGTTGGTGCGGGGTCGCGTGCGCGTGGTTGTCGTTGGGGTCGTGTGCCGGAGTGGGAGCGGGAGCGGGAGCGGGAGCGGCTGGGGCCGGGGCCGCGCGCTGCATGAGGCGGCGCGCGGTGTCGCGCAGGCGCATGAGCTCGTCCTGCACGCGCGCGGTGACGGCGGCGCGCGTCTCCTCCTCGCTGGCGTTGCTCTCGCGCAGTCTGCGTTACGTACACACAAATAACGTTTCACTAATAAAATAGGCGTTACGTTAAAAGAACGCTGGAAGAAATGGTGGGAGTGTATTTGCGCACGGGTAAATACCTAATCGCCTAAGGCTACGGACATGAAGTCGCGGGCGCGGCGCGTTTCAATACATAGATCTATATGGAAGTGGTCTCGAAGACAGCGGCAGGGAGGCGGCGTACGAGTGATGCGCGCCAGTTTAGCGATGCTCGCGCGTCTGCATTTATTTATTTATTTAAAACAGCACTAGATCGCTCCAGCACCCGCGCGACCTGCCCGCTGGCTTCGAGATCGCCCCGCTCCCCGCGTCGCTGCCCGCAATCGCTGAGTTCGAGACCGCGCCCTAAAATGAGCAGTTTACCGGCAGCGTTCTTGTCACGTGACATGACCTCTAGTAAACTCCTTTGTGGAGAGCTCGTCCGAATAGTAGGTATTAATAATAATAAAAGTGAATAGTCGTGTCACGCGGCGTGCAGAAGAGTGTAGTTACCTGTCGAGCAGCGCGTGCAGGTGGATGGGCTCGCCGACACAGAGGTGCACGCGGCGTGCAGTAGAGTGTAGTTACCTGTCGAGCAGCGCGTGCAGGTGGATGGGCTCGCCGACACAGAGGTGCACGCGGCGTGCAGTAGAGTGTAGTTACCTGTCGAGCAGCGCGTGCAGGTGGATGGGCTCGCCGACACAGAGGTGCACGCGGCGTGCAGTAGAGTGTAGTTACCTGTCGAGCAGCGCGTGCAGGTGGATGGGCTCGCCGACACAGAGGTGCACGCGGCGTGCAGTAGAGTGTAGTTACCTGTCGAGCAGCGCGTGCAGGTGGATGGGCTCGCCGACACAGAGGTGCACGCGGCGTGCAGTAGAGTGTAGTTACCTGTCGAGCAGCGCGTGCAGGTGGATGGGCTCGCCGACACAGAGGTGCACGCGGCGTGCAGTAGAGTGTAGTTACCTGTCGAGCAGCGCGTGCAGGTGGATGGGCTCGCCGACACAGAGGTGCACGCGGCGTGCAGTAGAGTGTAGTTACCTGTCGAGCAGCGCGTGCAGGTGGATGGGCTCGCCGACACAGAGGTGCACGCGGCGTGCAGTAGAGTGTAGTTACCTGTCGAGCAGCGCGTGCAGGTGTATGGGCTCGCCGACACAGAGGTGCACGCGGCGTGCAGTACAGTGTAGTTACCTGTCGAGCAGCGCGTGCAGGTGGATGGGCTCGCCGACACAGAGGTGCACGCGGCGTGCAGTACAGTGTAGTTACCTGTCGAGCAGCGCGTGCAGGTGGATGGGCTCGCCGACACAGAGGTGCACGCGGCGTGCAGTACAGTGTAGTTACCTGTCGAGCAGCGCGTGCAGGTGGATGGGCTCGCCGACACAGAGGTGCACGCGGCGTGCAGTAGAGTGTAGTTACCTGTCGAGCAGCGCGTGCAGGTGTATGGGCTCGCCGACACAGAGGTGCACGCGGCGTGCAGTAGAGTGTAGTTACCTGTCGAGCAGCGCGTGCAGGTGGATGGGCTCGCCGACACAGAGGTGCACGCGGCGTGCAGTAGAGTGTAGTTACCTGTCGAGCAGCGCGTGCAGGTGTATGGGCTCGCCGACACAGAGGTGCACGCGGCGTGCAGTAGAGTGTAGTTACCTGTCGAGCAGCGCGTGCAGGTGGATGGGCTCGCCGACACAGAGGTGCACGCGGCGTGCAGTACAGTGTAGTTACCTGTCGAGCAGCGCGTGCAGGTGTATGGGCTCGCCGACACAGAGGTGCACGCGGCGTGCAGTAGAGTGTAGTTACCTGTCGAGCAGCGCGTGCAGGTGGATGGGCTCGCCGACACAGAGGTGCACGCGGCGTGCAGTACAGTGTAGTTACCTGTCGAGCAGCGCGTGCAGGTGTATGGGCTCGCCGACACAGAGGTGCACGCGGCGCCGGAACTTGAGCAGATAGGGCTCGGCGTTGGGCAGCACGCGGTCCATGCCCTCGTGCCACACGGGCAGCACCTGCACGGGCGCCGCGCTCTCCGCGATCAGTCGCCCCACGCCCCACTGCCGACACACTGCCGTTAACACGCACCACGAGCCGAACCTGATGCGACCGTGCGACCGGACGAAGCGACACTCCGAACGGATCGCGTCCGTGCTCCGGTCGCATTAAATTCGATCGTCTATTTATACTACAACCGAAACACGTGAAATAGATATGGTGGTAGCGTTTCACGAGCCCTGCAAGGAGACCTCTGCTACTAATCAAAAAGTTAGGCACTCCTTCACGACTGGCCTCATAGCTAGGTTCGATCCCCGCCCAGGACAAACATTTGTGTGGTGAACATGGATGTTTGTTCTGTGTCTGGGTGTTGTATAAGTATCTCTGTATGTTTATCAGTCTCTGGTACATAGTACAGGCTCGGACTAGTTTGGGATCAGTTGATCACGTGTGAGATGTCCCATATAGGTACTTTACTTTACTTTGTAAAACTACTGTACGGATTGAAAAGTTTTGTACATTTTATGGCAAGCTAAAATTATATTATTATGGTTATAGAACAGTCTGCAGATCATGCGAATGTTTGTCCCGTGATGGGAATCCAGCCCACGACCTTTCGCTTCGCAACTCGTTCCTTTCCTATTACGAGGACGTTGATTTCGCATAGATTCGGAGCTGTAACTCTCGTTTTGCGACTCCATACAGACGGAGCAATCGCCTACTACAATTTGACGAAATACGAAATTTCGTGCGATTGGTACTTTAATGAAACAAAGGAAGTTCTAAGTGTGAGAGCAGAGCAGAGCAGGCGCGGCGCGTACCTTGAACCGGATGAGCTCCTTGTCGACGTTGACGCGGCCCTCCGGGAAGATGTGCACCCAGTCGCCGTGCGCGAGGCGCTCGAGGCAGAAGTCGATGGCGGGCTGGTGCACGCCCGCGCCGCGCACCACGGGCACGCAGCGCCCCAGCGCGAAGAACGCCGCGTGCAGCGCGTTCGTGAAGCAGATGTCGTGCGCCGCCAGCGACCAGCGCATGCGCCCCCCGCGCACCAGCGTGCCGCAGTCCAGCACGCCTGAACATACGCACATACTGTCATTGCCCTCATCTCTACCCATCTCGACCGTAACGAACAAACCTTACCAAATAAATTACATAGAGCATTGGGAAGAAGGGAGCCCGATGTGGGCCGCGCGGTTCTTTATGCGAGTCCACGGAAATGTTAGCCGTTCCTCGCGCAGACCTCAGTCGACGCTCAGGTGATACTCTACGCCCCCGACCCCCACACCTTGGATAGTGCTAGTGGGTAGTCTCTGTCGAGCCGCGTTTGCGAAATGGAAATCTAGAGGCTCTGTGGCATCATCTTACGACTACCTATGTAGGATATTTAGTATAAAATGATGCCAATTAAATGAATCAGTAAGAAGACGGCCCGGCCGACGCGACACTTTAAAATCTGGCACACTTTCCAACTTAAGCATTCTGAATAAGCGGACTTATTGACTTACAGCCTCATCCAATAAACAATCTGAAAGTCCACGGTCTCCCTCAAAGAACGATCGTGAGCCCTTTCTACCCACAGCTTCCAGCCGCTCGCAACGTTTCCGATTCGCAGCCTAAAGCCTTAGGGCTATATTTCACCGGGAAACCGCAACCAGTCGCCGGCTACCAACAAAATGTATACAGCTCTATAGAGTTCACACTCACGTGGTGTCCGTTTGGTTTTGCAACCAAACCAATATCACCATACATTTGGTTGGTAGCGGAGACTGGTTGCGCCGCCATGGTATCCCGGTCAAATATAGCTCTTAGCGGTAAGTTCTAGAGACTTTATGAAGCGTAATAGTATAGAAGTGCGCTGAGATTGTATTATCTACCTACTTAAATGTGGTATGGTGTAACAGCCACCTAACTTAAGTATTGGCAGAACTGTGCCGGACCGGAAAGTCCCCATTTTAATGACATGATTACCTTACGGAGCATAATGTTCAAGTTTTTACACTATATAATCTAGCTCTTTATATAAAACCTACCTTAGTTTATACCTAATACACGTGCAGTAAAAACGAATATCTGTAAAAAATTAAGTCTCATCAAACATCAAACTTCGATTTTTGCTTCTGTCTCACACTCGCACGGTAGTTCGGACAATTCATACAAATAACACGATTGATAATGGACTCAATGAATCACAATAGGCAATGACACCACCTAATACGAATTGAACAGTGCGAAAAAAACAATGAGCATTCTTCTTACTTTAAACGTCTGCTCTCCGATCATAATTATTAAATTAAACTCCATTTTATTAACTATACATATCACACTTAATATTATAAATGCGAAAGTTTGTGTGTGTGTGTGTGTGTGTGTGTGTGTGTGAGTGTGTGTGTGTGTGTGTTCCGTAGCGGCCGAACGGATTTGGATGAACCTAGACGATGACCTAGATTGAAAAACATAGGCTACTTTTTATCCGGGCAAAAGACGACCGAAGCGGCGGGCGGAAGTTATGCTAAGATAAATTTAAATGTGTAATTTGCAGAGGTCGCGATACGGTACATTATAATAAGCGTTGTTTTACTTAAAATGTTGTTCGCCGTGGTGCCTCCGCCTTGTCACCATTTTCAAAGTAGTTTCGGTGAGAGGTCCCGTCTCGTCCGCCCCCCACCGCTTACGTGCGATTTTATCTCGAAAGATTCACCTCCTCTTGGAAATAAACTTATTACTAACTACTACTTACACATTTAATACTTAGTAAGACTTTTTAGACGGTTATGTATGTAGTAGGGTGGGTAATATTATATTTAAGAAAACTTGTATTAGGCAAGGGACAGTTATGCGGTCCTGCGCATTGCGTACTAACTACTAACCCACTGCTGGGTCAGATTAGCAAATGTAAGAACTTATGTATTCATTGACCTAGCAAACTCTATAACGAAGCGCATTATGTACAATTACGTGGATATACAACAGATTTAAATTGCAGAATTTTATTAAAACATTGTGGAAGGTTAATAAAGTCAAATCGCGCTGACTTAAAACGCCCGGGGTTAATATTTAATTTTAAGTCAATAAAAAATTGTGAAATATAAAAAAAAGTTTTTCTGCTATTTCCAAATTATTAGCACATTGAGTATGAAATGGGCGGTTCAACTTCTGACACGGTTGTTACATTACAAAATACAGTAAACACGCAGTTGCGTGTTTCCGCCAGTATTGCAGTATGGCTAACTTTGTAGATCACTCTAATATTCACTCCTTCATTAAAATTGTTTTCTTGAATACAAGTGCCTGAAGTGACTACACAAGCCAAAGCCAGACCGTTCGATACCAAACCAATAACTGTTTTTTTGAATAACTTTTATAAAGTCCTTTCAATTGAATAATTGCGGACGGTTATTAGGTGGACTGCTAAACTGCTAAAGGCTGATGATGATAAGGTAATATCGAAATATACAAAAGTTACAAAACTGGAACTACTATCAACGATGTGTCGGTAGCTTGGGAAGTTCATCAGCCGTGGAATTACGATGAGCGCAACGAAAGCTTATCAGGACATTGCGTTCTTTTATCTGTACCGTCCTTTAGCAATGATTAGTTCGCGCACGACACGGCTGATAGCGGACAGCTAGATCAGGTTAGCGATAACCGCTCGCGGTACCTACCTGTACCTAGGAACCTAATCTTCCAAATAAAATCGAGCGTTATCTATTTACTTCTATAGTAGGTACGAAAAACAACATAGTTTTATACATACATCGATTTTACTCTTTAAGCCCGAATGTATGATTCTCCGTATGATCTTTAAGAACGATATTCCACAATGAGTAATTCATAATGAATAAGCTTGTATTATGAATTGAACCACGTGATAGATATAAGTACTAGGTAGTACGAAGGCACTTCACTAATTATACCTACATTTTTGTTAATACATACATAGGTATAATACACAGAATACACCCAGACCCGAAACAAATATTAGTAGACCATACAGACATATTTTATAGCACGGCAGGAATTAAACCCGCAACCTTCTGCGTCTCAGGCGGGCCTTCGGCCACTGCGCACAGAGGTTGTCAATTAAAGGAATCATTACGCGATGTGATTGAATACAAGAATACATCATTTAAATGAGTTGGTTGTTATTGTAGATGAGGTCGTGAGCTATAGGGGCGCCGCGGCCGCGGTCTCTAAGCTAGGGAGGTAGATCTACTGCGGTAGGAAAGGAATCCCTGACACATTGCCAATAGTTAGGTGAACACAACTTTTGGTACAACTTTGCCGTTTTAATTTGAATTTGGCATGAGTGAACAGCCAGTGGGCCGATCCCTTCCTCTCTACCACGTGCACAAAACAACATCAACTTAGACTTGGTGGATTGTTTCAATCAGCTAGTACACGTCGCACACTGGGCAAGGAAGAGATTTTAATGAAACAGGGGGTCCTTCATATCCCACGACAACGGGAAGTCAAATCAATCAACTTGGGTACAAGTAGTACAAGTACCTCTTTTGTGTTTGTTCATCAGATTTAACTTGATTCTCGGGGGATTGAGCCGAGCGGCCTATTTGCCGCTATCAGTTTTGAGGTCATTGTCATTCCGTGGTCATTCCACAAATTGACGCAAGCATTTCGTAGGCGTGAACGTTTTTCATTTGTTAGCGAATTGCTCTAGGTTTCATGATAGCGGCCTAAATAACGGCCTAAAACAACGAATTAGGTCATGCGTGATACCATTATCTTTACAAAGTTACGTCATCGACCTGATTTTCCTACATTATTTTATTTGTAGCTAGAAGTGACGTCAGCACAGGGGTGGACCTCCCCTCGGCTCCGTACGAGCAGGGACTGCTGCGAGGTACGTGTAGGTGGGGCGATATTACTGGACACAAGGACACTGAGGCGCGATATTATAGATACAGCGTGTTCTACCCAGAGTGAATTATTTATAATTGATTTGCTGAGAGGACTGGTAGACTAGCCAAGCGAACAACGCGAAGCGATATGTACCTACGAGTAATTCTATATGCAAACGGGCGAGAATACGCGACTGTTTTACGATTGCTTGATTTACTCTCGGAGCATTAAATAGTTAAGACAGTTACCAGGCGTGACTAAATCCGATACGAGCACGTGCAAGGCAGCCTGCGAGTCCGTGATATCGCCGATAAGCTGCAAGAGTAGGCTGAGATGGTACGGGAATGTCAAGAGACGACCATCTGAATACGTTGGCAACTAGGTACTGGGACTGTCCGTCTCCGGTAGAAGATCTAGAGGGAGACCTAAGACAACTTGGACAGAGGTGTTGCGCAGAGACATCTTCTTCAGCCTGTTTTAGTATTATTCCACTGATGGACATAGGCCTCTCCTAGTAAGCGCCACTGAGCCTGATTTTCGGCTCTCCGCATCCACCTTCTGCCAGCCTCCCTGCGTAAGTCATCGCTCACCGTGTCTGCTACCTTGACCAGGAATAGCGGGGCTGCCGGAACTAGGGCTGTTTTATTATAGCGCATCCATAGAGGTTTATTCCCATAATCTTTACGCTGGGCAGGCGGGTTGACGATCGCAGGGCACAGCTTATCACACCGCATCAACGGCCAGAGAATTTAGCTGAGCCTGAATTGGGAAGGGCTATACCGCCATCAACCGGTCGTCATTGCCCCGTTAGTTTTAGCAGGGTGCACCGCGTGCAGCTGAGATTGACTGTTGGAGTTTGAGTTAGAATTTACTCCCTTACACCCCGCAGAAACATGGTGGCACGCAATGTTTCCGATGCAAACGTCGAGGATACAGCGAAGTGGAAGAAAAGTTGTAGGAAGGTGACCCCATCACCATGTGGGATATAAGTATAGCCAGGATGAGAGAGAGCATTAAATAATTAAGACGAACGAGTGATATCGGCGAGGCATTGGCAAATGGGGGCGGTGCTGAGGCGGGGCGGTGAGACTCACCCCAGAGGCCGGGGTCGTCGAAGCAGGAGTGGTGGTTGGAGACGGTGAGCAGCGGCACGCCGGGCGGGCGGTGGCACACGGCGCGCGTCAGCGCCTCGCGGTTGTACACCGTCGTCTTGTTCAGGAAGTCTGCAACGACAACACCACGTTACACTTACACCTACATGCGCCATACCTACTATCAACGATTTCCAGCGATTCTCGCGATATCGACGAACCGGAGAATTTCATGAATAAATAATGCTAGACATAATATAACACAACATTTAGTCCCAAACTAAGCAGAGTTTGCATTCTGGGAACCACATGACTGTACTACTTATGGGCTTGGTATCTTCTTAGCAGTAACAGAAGTGAGTGAGCACTTCTTTTTACCCGACTGAAGTCCTTCAGTCAGGTTATGTTTTTAGGGTGTATATATGTTTGTAATATGTCGGTCGCTGTAGCCCAAATGGCGGGACGGATTTTGCCTAATGATGGGTGTCTTTGGATTCGTCTAGATCGCGAGGGTGACATAGTCTATATGAAATATCAAAAAATCCAATATGGCGACTGTAAGAAGCCATTTTCAATAATTTGTGATGAACTAAAAACTTCCGATCTACGCTGTCGGGCTTTTTTGTTTTGTTTAAATAAATACTTGTTACGATCCATGTTACGACCTAGTTTACAAAATATGTTCAGTACGGTTGACGTTCCTCGGAATGGTCACCTGAATCGTGGAAGTGAGATGCCTTGCCGCACGTTCCTCGGAATGGTCACCTGAATCGTGGAAGTGAGATGCCTTGCCGCACGAAATCGTATCGCAGCAATTCGCAGAAAACTGCGTTGCGAATTCCCATCCCGCCGATTTGCAGTTTTGTGTACAAGCTCTATATATTTATACACTATTGTAAATACACACATTATACATAGAAAACAACCAGACCAGAGACAAATATCAGCAGAACATACAAACATTTATCCCGGTTAACAAACATTTTTTAGCGGGAATCGAACCTTCTGTGTCTCAGGCGTACCTTCGCCTACTGCGCCGCAGAGGTCGTCAAGCTTCTTTGCTATGCTCGTCTGTCCGTGCGCGTCATTCGAGAGCCTCTTTTAATCTCTGTCGGTTTTAAAACCTTAATAATAATAATATCACCTGCCAATTACAGAGTTATTATGTCAGTGACCTTCGCTCTTTTACGTATTTCGTCCTAATGAACATTAGATACGCACCTAGGTGGTACTTAGTAACTACCACACTAATTATTCATTTAAAAGTCTCACAATTATCTAGAATAATAATTACCATGTCGTTGTGAAACCATACTTAGTACTTGACTCAGAAGTAATGTGTCAACTTGACTATCTGCAGTTTGTTTTTAAGTTATGTGTTGTATTGCTTTTAATTATTTGTTGATGCCTTATTAATGCACTAAGAATGATTGCTTTTGAAACAATAACTAAGTAGGTACCTACATTAAATTTACAGTTTTGTTCATAATTGATTATTTATTTAACATAATTTGAAAAAGTTAAATAAAACAATAATACGTTATTGATTCATTTCCAATTTTAGTATGCTTGAAAAACAGGCACAGAGCGCAGACCATGCATGGTAGTATTCATTAATTATTTCGTTAATATCCAGTTATAAATCGTAGTTTTCTTTTCTGGGGGGCGTAAAAATGACCAGACCAGGACCAAGTTTTAATTATTAGGTTAATATCCGGAAATACATTTTTCTTTTCTTTTCTGGGGGGCACAGAAATTACCAGACCAGAATCAAGTTTTGGGTCATGAATGGTAGTATTAATTTATGATTAGTTTGATATCCAGATATAAATTGAGTTGTCTTTTTTGGTGGGGTGCAGAAATGACCAGATCAGGACCAAGTCTTCGTTGATAATTATAACGTATAGGTTGGTTAAAATTCAGATATAAATCGTAGTTTTCTTTTTCATATTTTGTATGCTCACCTTTGATAGAAAAATTTCGCGGCTCGCTCTGCTCGCCGATTTTGTTACCGCCTTTGGGTTTTGAATGGTACATAACTACGCAAAAAAATTTTTTAATCCAATCTATAAAGTTTGCAACAATGACGAATTAGAACACAACAGCGCTAGTTAAAATGATTAAAAAAAAATTGCGGCTCGCTCCGCTTGCCGACTTCCTTATTTACGTCTGTTGGGCCTAGGCCTAGACACCTAGGTGTTACAAAAAATTCCACCGTTTTCTTTGACTTTTTTCCTTTGTGCACCAAAAATTTTGGAAATCGCTGCGCTCGCCGATTTTATTTCTATAATAAATAAAGCAACTAAGCGCTGAGAAGTCAACTTTAACTTCATATATGCTGGAACGCGAGATAGATTTTCTATTATGTCTGGTATCCAGGCTTAACAATTATAGAAGCTCACACCGGGCGCGTAAAATGCTATTTACGGCACTGACTGTGTCCATATAAAAAACCAGTAATAGAACGTTATCCGGTTTCCGTCATGAGGATCATTCACGTTTTTTGGTAATTATGCAGATTTGTAGCTATAAAATCAATATACATTATGTTTTTGTTTATATAATAGTATAAAAAATGACCAAGATGCAGAGGTTTTAGTGTAAAAATTTCGCGGCTCGCTTCGCTCGCCGACTTCACTACTGTCTTTTGCATTTACGATTTCCTATGAATATATAAAAATCGCAGTTTTCTTTTCGTGTTTTGTTTGTGATCATAATAATAATGATTAGTATACCTAGGCAAAATAACACATTCTCTGAAAAAAAAAACAAAATATCGCGGCTCGCTCCGCTCGCCGATGAAATCATTAAGAGCTTTGCCAAACACAAAAATTGCCCCCCCCTAAACGAAATCCTGTATCCGCACCTGCATTAATATGCTACTACTTTCTGTATATAGGTATATCTATAAGATAGGAACGTGAAGTTTGGCACTCACAAGGAGAGGCCTATATCTATAGCCAGCAGTGGGTGATGTTGGGCTTCAGATCTCAATGATGTTTGCTAGAGAACCACAGATGTAAAATAGGGATAAAACAAGTAAATATGACTTGAGATACCTTTACAAGATCTTAAATTCAAAAATAAATTAGAATGAATACTGGTCAGTGTCAGTTTGTTGTGATGCAGTGAATGAAAGAGAATACTTCACAAACACAGGACATTGGCGATATTCTATTGAAGCAACCATCATTAAATATTTAATGGTAATGGCACTAGCTTAAAGCCTTGAAATCATGAAGACAGAGATATGTTAAATTATTTATCACATTGTGTTTTTACATTTAATCTACAGATTAGGTAAAAAGTTATATCCAGGACTGAGGACAAAAAATGAATTGTATTGAAACTATTTTTTTTTTATAAACCGGCCAAGTGCGAGTCGGACTCGTCCACTTAGGGTTCCGTACCGTTGTAAGGGAGCCCCACTTAAATATTAATTTTATTCTGTTTTTAGTATTTGTTGTTACAGCTGCAACACATATATACATCATCTGTGTAAATTTCAACCGTCCAGCTATCATGGTACAGCCTGGTGACAGACAGACAGATGGACAGTGGAGTCTTAGTAATAGCGTTCTGTTTTTACCATGTGGGTATGGAAACCTAAAAATATAGTACCATTCTTTATGGGGCCCATCAAATCCATAAAAAGTAGATAAGAAGCAGCGATGTGACACAGTAGATTGATAAGAAATAATAAGCGCTGATAAACCACAATCATTACGCTATTCTGATATTGTTGCATTGATAGTCCAGTCTCAACGGCATTCACATTAAACGTCACTTTAAATAGATGCCATCTCGTTCACACAATAATAGGCAATGATTAGGAACTGAAGTGGTGATGGTGTGGCTCACTTCATGTTCTTAGCAGATAATAATGGTTGAGCAAGACTTCACCAGGTTACTACTTGGATGGATGACGACTTAGAAGCATTTAGATCTGAGCGCTTTCATGTTTTAGTAGGCATAAGTTACATTTTTATATATGTCGGTCAGCTTTTTCAGTCATTAAGACATGTGGAGGATTTGGGCAGCCAAAGGTGAAGGGGGCAAAAGGCTGACGCCAGAGTTGGCAACTAATTCATATGAAGAAGGAAGAAATGACTTTATTTATTACAATTCATGAAAACATTGACTTGTAAGAGAAATTGGAGCAAGCCCTGATAAGATTACTCAATGTGATAAGCCAATGATACAAAATATTCTGTATTCCGTGCCCAAATCAGGAGGCACAATGGCGCCTACAGAACTAAGACTACATTGAACAGTGTCTCTGTATCACAATCACTCAGGTGGCTCCGTCAATATAATTGTACTTGGATTCAAATTGTTTTGATTCTTACCTTTGTGTTTAAATTCAATAGAACTGAATGATGTATCCTGCCTTGTTTCATTATTTCAACATAGAATTTGTTAATAATTTTTTTTGAAGCATAGATATGGGTCAGATATTGCACCCAGCAGTGAAACAGGAAGGAAGCATTAGCAGCAAGTTGTATCAAACCAACTGTTTGGAGCGATAATCGGACTTATTACCATAATATGGATGTTTATTCGAGAATAATAAATATCCAAAGCCAAGGCTTTGTCACAACCTTATCCTCATAAATAATACATGGTCTAACAGCAAGCTATTGTCAAGGCTGCTATTTTTTACTAAATGCGAGTTTGAATAACAACAATTTAGCATTAAAAATAAAGTCACTTTACAAACTAACCATAGAATAAATAAATAAAAAAATAGGCATTATTCATGTAATACCTGTGCACCTACTTAAACTACCTAACTAATTTATAATTTATGCAGAGCATTTAGATTGGCAATCTATCAGTAGAGTATGTGAAATGTACACACAATTATAACTTGATATAATTTGTATTTGTATTATGCTTAATGCTTAAATTATAAAAGATTTAATTTCAACCCCTTCAGTTGCGTGAACAATAAGTTCAATGATTTAATCAGGCCACTCAAGTCTTTGGCGAGCCAAGTTATTAATCAGTTTGAGGTTTTTTTGTATGAGGCAAGAATTTTTTTTGTATGATTATGAATGTATGAGTGACGGAGCCAATGACCTGGTTTAATGTGCTAATTCAGGTGTTGTCGGCTGCAGAATGGGATTACGGTAACAAGTGTCTCGATCAGTGCACATAGTGTCGTGCCAGCACGCGCCATCGCACAGCACGGCGCGGGGAGCCGAGGAACCTGTTCCAAACCCATCACGTCGATACGCTCACTGGCCAGCTGTTTAATAACGTTAGTCTGTGAGGAGTACGGTGAGACAAAAGAGAGGAGCGTCCTACCGAGGATGATCTTGCTGAAGAGGCCGACGACGGCAACGGTGATGGTGCTGGCGCAGGTCCACAGCCGCCCAGGGTTGCGCAGGCGAGGGATGATCCAGCCGATGTCGTAGCCCATGCTCGCAGCCGCGCTCACACACCTTACACACTCTATACTACGACGACATCCTCACTGTGTTGTCTTTTATTTAAAAAATCAATAGTCGCACTTAGAAGTACGGTTTTCTATTTTTATTACGAAACAAAACTCGTGCAATCCCTTCTTGCGAAGTTGCGAATGACCACAGACAAAATATTCACACTACACCACGGATTGAATTGAAGAATGATTAGAATGAAGAATGAATGACGGTATTGTGTTGCCAACCATTATAAGTTAAATTGCGACAGTCTAGTGTAGATAAACCACCAGATTAATTTCATCATTAGAACCCTATCCAGAGGTAGCTTCCTGTTTTTCACAGCCAACATTGAAAACTCGACGAAAATGGTCATAAATGCCAGTTGATGATAACTTATCTACATAAAAATACATGCGTAAAAGTATATATTTCTTAGGTGGTAAAAGGGAATGCACGCTTTGAAAGAATAAACACAGGTGCGTTATTATTGGCGTTAATAACGCATGCGTTATTGCGTATATCTGACTAGAACGCCGAACGTTCGGTGTATAAATGTCTGAGATGTCCGCGCCACGGTCCGAACGGCTAAAGAGGTACAACTCGACCCCGGTACTGAAATAACGAGTGATTTTGACTGCGAAATGCCCGGAATAAGACCTCTTAAACCACAAGAGCATAATAATTATTGTAATTAAAAACAAAATTATAAATATTTGTTTGAGCCTACTTTTTAATAATCAAAATTCCAAAGTTTGTGATTATGGATGTATGAATGTATGGATGAATGTTTGTTATGAATGTTGTTTCATGCAAAAATTACTGAACAGATTTGGATCAAACTTGGAATTGTGTATATTATGGATTAAGGTAATAGGCTATTTTTATCCGGGTACCACGTGAGTGAAGCCGCGGGTGGAAGCTAGTTTACTATAGCTCTGCATGAGTTCTGCGATAGCAGCGCCGCGTCTATAGGAGAGTTGAGTCGTGGCGTGGACTGTAGTTCCGCTACCTATTTCTTAGTCGTGAGACTTCTTTCGTGAAAACCTAGACAAAGAAAAAGATCTTCTTCTTCTATAGATGCGTGAAAAGGACTCAATGAATGAATAAAACTTGGAGCTTGGCTCTCATTCATGCATAGCAGTGTTGCAAATATAGCGACTTTGTCGCTAGAAATCGTTAGCATCCTAGCAGTCTGTGCTAGAAATGCTTACATTCTGACGATCTCACGACTTTTGGAGTGCAACTTAAAACAGATTTAGGGCAGTACATAGTGATTTACAAACTCGGTTTTATTAAAAATAATGGCCTTTATTTTACTTTAGAACTTGCCTTTATTTTAACTACAGGCTCCGTTCTAAGTTACTTTACTAGTACCTAATTTGAATTCTTGTTTTCTTTTGTAAATTACAAATGCAAATGAATTATTCCCAATTCCCAATTAAAATATGGATCTACCTAGGTATTATCCTACCGTAACTTTTATACAATAATTATATGGTTAAAGACTGACTGAGTACCTACATGTGTAGGTGCCACAAGTAATAACTTGGCGAAGCAGTGCGCTATTGTGCTTCAAACCAGAAAATGAATTTACTTTGATTACAGTTTCCCTTGAAACATTTTAATCACTTTCGGCATTATAAAACCCAATAATTCGCAGATTTATCACAATGTTGTTTTCAGTAAACTAGCACGCGCCACCTTGTGGCCGCTGCAGGCCTAAAGGGGGGCGGTAAGAGATCCTGAAAAAAAATCGGGGAGTTGTTTAAAGGCTTGGGGGGCGAGGAGAACTTGAGACCTGAGCGCGATTGTGTAGCGCTATCTATTACTGCGCTCAGGTCTCACTCTTGCGGGTTATATTGTTATTATTATTTATACTTTATTGCACATTAAATGTAACATAAAGGTGGGCTTAATGCTACGAGCATTTTCTACCAGACAAACCTGTGGTTTGTTTTTACATGGTGGTAGTCGTGCTATAACTCTAACTTAAAATTACTTAAAACTACAACTGTTTAATAAACTATTTTATAAATAAACTACATATAAAATTACATACACATATAAACATAAATACTTATAATATACAAATAATATTAATAAAATACTTACATATCAATACATATAATTTTATTTTATTTAATAGTAGATACAAATAGAAAATATCAAAATATTTATCATAATAAATATGATCAGAAATTGTGACCTATAAAGACCTACTTGTGCAGATGATTAGGATTGCTAAGTATATAACATTTTAAGGTAGTGCTCTCGGGTTAATCTTTTGAAACATTCCTTTGACTCTACTTTTCTAATATCGAATGGAAGATCGTTCCAAAGCCGGACAGATTCAACTGAGAAAGAGTTGCCTCGGAAGCAGGTTATAGTAAAAGTCTCAAAATAATTAATTTAATTTGAAGTTTTAGTGGTTTTTAAGTAGGTCAAAAAATGGGGCCACTAAAAATAATTTATTCTCAAAGTGGGCAGTAGAGAAAATAAGTTTGGGAACCCCTTCTGTAGACGTAGGCCCTCTCTCTGGCAATGATATTGGTAGGGTGGGTTCTTATCATCAATTTATTGCTCTTTCGTAGACGTCCGGGTCATTTTCTGCCTAGTAATTCTCTATCTACTAAAATTAGAAATAAATACCTAATGAAATTGGTTTGTCAGGCACGGGCTACCAACATCCAAACAATGAAATTTTTTTAACATTAGTTTTAGAGAAGGTACGTAGGTATTTAATTTGTTTTGAATCACTACCAGGTCTCAAAATTAAAAATTTAATAGAATAGAATAATATTAGTAGGTATATTTGGTACATATACAGAGAATTGACATAAG